>PVIU01016111.1:0-46038 GCA_004026605.1 Ondatra zibethicus | reverse complement strand
GACTTCCAACAGGGCAGGGCACCATGCCCTCTTTCAAGGAAGAAGGGGGAGGGAGGAGGGGTGGGGGGTAGTGGGAGGGGACCGGGAGAAGGGGAAGAAAGGAAAAAATTTTTTTTTCATCTTTAATTATGTTCTTGAATGGAAAAAATAAAACAAAACAATGTATGGAAAAAAAATAATAAAAAATAAAAAAAAAAAAAAAAGAAAAAGAGAAAGAATTATTTTTCTAATGAACATTGACTTTAGGTGCATAATAAAATATCATCATCAAAGTTATCAGTACAGACAGTATACACTGAGCAAATGGAGTCTGCTCAAACCTTAACAGGTAGAGATGATTTCATCCTGATATGTAAAGGGTGTGGAATAGAGTAAAAATAGAAATATCCAACAATTTTATTTGTATTAACAGAATAAAGACAAAACACTACACACTACATAAGTCTTTTAGCAAGTGTAGGATAATACAATAAAAACCAGTGTTAATTCATAACAATATTTTCTAGAAAGAAGATTGCAGAAAGGCCAAGTTGCTAAGATGATTTTAAAAAGTCACAGCTGATACAAGGTGAGTGTATAATGCAAGGTCAATGTAATGTGCAGTGAAGAGACCTGAAAAATTCTTCCTAAAAAGCAAACCCAGGGCACCTACTCTCAACAAAGTTCCTAGTCCAGACAATGTGAAAAAGAGAAAGATACAGAGCACCAACACTGGGAAGTGAGAAGTTTGATACATACACAAAATTATCACCAACATGAAATTTTCTAAAGTGTCTTTAAAATGAAATATACCAGAATTTAAAATTAAGTATAACAGGATAAATGATTCCTCAGTCAATATAAAAAAATAAATCAGTTGTATTCCTAAAAATTTGTACAAAACAACTGGAAAGTGAAAAAGAACAGGATTTTCAATAGTTGCATACACATAAATATTTTGAGAAGAATTTATCATGTATACAATGATTATACAAAAAACTATAAATTATTTTGAGGAATTAAAGACAAAAATTACATATGTATGTTTAAAATATATTTAGAGTTCTGTGAAATTTATGGTATCTATTTTCTCCACATTGATCCATAAATTCTATGTAATCCAGATCAAAATTTCAAAATTTTTCATCAATAAATTTATCCAAAATATAAATGGCAATGCAAAGAGCCTTGAATAGCAAAGTAATCTTAAGAAGAGCAAAGTTCAGTTTGTGGTATCAGACTTCAAAAGCTAAAATTCAAAATACTCTATTAAAACCAGGCACAGCTATTCATGCCCATAACCCCAGCACGTAGCATTCTGAGAACAAAGGATTGCTATGAGTTTAAGGTCAAAGTGGACTACATATAAAGGTCTAGACCAGCCTGAGCTAGAGAATAAGACTATGTTTCAAAAGACACAAAACAAAGCAGATCAAAACAAATAAAAACATATCTTGCTTCCAGGGCAACAGTAAAAACTAGCAGAAGAAAGTAAATCTAGTTATAGCCCCATGTATATACAAACTGCATTCGTTACACAAACACCAAAGCAATTCAACCCTGGTGAGGGGGGACCTTTCAAAATAAATAGTACTGGGAAATGGATTTATGAATAGAACAAAATGACTTTTAATCTTGCCCCTACATCAAATGCTGTGGAATAATCATTGTACACTGTATATATGTATTACTCTCATTGATTAATAAAGAACCTCCTGGCCTATAGCTGGGCCTGAAGAAATTTGGTGGGAGAGCCAGAGTAGGAGGATGCTGGGAAGAAGGAAGTTGGCATCTCGGGAAACATCATGAGACACAGAACAATCAGGATGGGAAACGGGTAGATGCGGTAATTGAGACACAGGGCAGCACAAAGACTAATAGAAATGGATTAGTTTAAGTTATAAGAGCTAGCTAAAAACAAGCCTAAGTTATCAGCCGAGTATTTAAAATTAATAATAAGTCTCTATATTATTATTTGGGAGCAGTTTGTGGAACAGAAAACTCCTACATGCAAATATTTTTTGGATTTTTTCCAAAAACCAATAGAAAAAGAAGAAAATCCAATAAATTGGACTTCATCAAAATGAATAAGCTTGACTTTTTGAAACACATCACGTAAATTAAGCATAGAATATGAAAAATATTGACTAGCTTATATCTGCAAAGAGAATTGTATTAGGATTCATAAAGTCCTTTAAAATAATAATGAAACTGACTATTTGATTAAAACATGAACAGAAGATTTGAAGAAATACATCAAAAAAGAAGTTTTACAAATAACCAATAAAGAGATGAAAAGATGTTCAACATCATTAACTAGAGATATGCAAATTAAAGCCACAAAATAAAACCACTTCATCAGCACTAAAACATCTAATTAAAAATACTAATAGTCAATATTTGTGGAGGGTCTAAGAAACTCAAAGTCAGATTGTGCAGGTAGGATTGTTAAATTTACAATATTTTCAATGAATAGTTTCCTAGTTTCTAAGAGGCACATGTTTGTCGTTTGTCTTCTCAATTCTTTTCTGGTTTTATTGTGTCCCATGAGAATCAAAAATTTATGCTCACCATAATGACAGTTTCTTGATTCATTAATCTTTTCACATGCATTTAGTTTTTTTTAAACATATCTTAGTCATTACAATTAATGTAATGAAGAATCTGGAGCACCAGTCTCCCTATAAGGTGAGAATTTCACTTTCTTCGGAACTCTCCAGCAGAGGAATTGTGTGAGGTAGCATTTGGATTTTAGGTTTTTGAGGAAATTGTTATTCACAGTTGAAACACCACAGACTGTCTCCAATGGATAGTACTGACAGGGTCCTGTTTCTCCCCAGCACTTGTTCTGTATGTGAGAGAGAAAGACAGACAGACACACACACACAGACAGAGACGCAGAGACAGGAGAGAGACATAGAAAGAGTGAGAGACAGAGAGACAGAGAGAGTGAATAAGCAACACAGAGAGAGACTAGGAATCCACAAAGTAATTAGTATTAGTAATGCTAATATTAATTACTTAATAAACTAAATATTCCTTAGAAATACATCTATTCAGATCTTTTTCTATCTGAGTTATGTAAAGCATGTTTTGTATTAATCCTTCGTCAGATACAAGGATTGCATGTATTTTCTCCCAATGTATAGAGTGCCTTTTCATCCCCACTGTTTTCTTCACGGTGAACAGACATTTCAGTGCAGTCTTGCTTCCTTACACTCACCTGTGCTGTGGTAGTCACATAATCATTTCTAAGGTCAAGGTCAAAAAAGTCCTTGAAGTTTCTTCCAGAATTTGTATAGCTTTGGATCTAATGTTTAGGTCATTGATCCACTGTGATGTATGAGGGCTGAGGCCACAGTGGGCAGTGCCACCTCTGAGCATGTGGGCCATGGTTGCGTAACAAAGGCAGCCGAGTAAACCAGAGACAGCAAGCCAATAGGCAGAATTCTTCCATGATGCTCCTTCAGTTCCTGCCTCCATGCTCCTGCCTGAGTTCCTGCTCTGGCTTCCCTCAACCATGATGAACTATAACATGGAAGTATAAACCTTTCCTGGCAAAAGTTGCTTCTGGCCAAAAGGTTCTAGCCCACAAAAACAAAAACAAACTAGGCCCTTTCTGAGCATGGGAAACTCTGTCCTTAACCTGACAGCATTGCTCTCCACTTTGGGGCTGTAGAAACTCTGAACTTCTGACATTTCAGGAACAGTGGGCCTGATCCTATTGTCAGGACAGGGAGCTGCTGTTGGCTTGCTCAAAACCCTTCCCTCAGATGTCTGCAGGGATAGAGTCTCCTTGCATGTTGTGTCCAGGGGCACCTTTCCAGGCACCTACCCTGAGCACCTATTTACTATACTGTTACTATATCGTTTCCATGCATGCACCACCTTTGGCCCTTCTAGTTCCTTTTATTTTGTCCCACAGGTGAACGTTTTTAATAGTCCTTATAATTTACCATCTGTTACATTTATAGATTACCAGTCCTTCTCCCCTCTACCCATCTGGAATGTAAGTTCTACTAAGGCATATCTTTGTGTTCATTGAAAAATCCTCAATGCCCAGAAATAGAAGTGTCTGGCATCCAGCAATTAGTATACTCAACACACATTTGTTGAATGAATAAAATTCTATCAAGAGATTTAAAATAGTATCCTTCTTACAGAAATGTATTACTGAATATGACAACAAATGCTGTTTTCTTAGATGCGTACATTTAATTTTTGAAATAGCCTTTCCATCTTCTAGCCCAGACTTTGTAGTTGATCCTGTGGGTTTCTT
The DNA here is from genome assembly GCA_004026605.1 of Ondatra zibethicus. NCBI lineage: Eukaryota > Metazoa > Chordata > Mammalia > Rodentia > Cricetidae > Ondatra > Ondatra zibethicus. The sequence continues at coordinate 41,780 of PVIU01016111.1, read as the reverse complement.
GGGAAGGTGTGGGAATTGACTATTTGAGAGCTCTCACTGGATAATGAGCTCCAAATGGAAGAAAGGGACTCCTGTAATGCCTCAGGACTATGATTTCATTGATAAACTACAGTGATTATCATAACGCGAGGCAAACTCAAATTAAAAACTCAGAACAACTTATAAATATTAGCTAAGGGCATAATTATTATCCATCTTTATGAACAGAAATGCTTAATAGACATTGATGATGGCATTAAGGGAGACTGGGCGATCTCACTATTTGATCATAAAATAGAAACTAAATGCAATGTTTACAGTTAGAATTATTCTAACCACATCCTTATCAACCAGAAAATAGTTTAGTGATAGGGTGCAGAGGGCCTTGCGTTAAAATAAATAAGGTTAGAATGCCAGCTTGGCCACTTATCAACCAAATGATCCTAAGAAAATTAAAGGAACTCAGCTGTTGACTCTCATGCATCTAATTCCTTGTCATTAAAGCAGAGATAATAGCAAACTTAGAGCATGATTTCAAGGACTAAATGAGAAGATCCAAAAGCCTAGATTAGGACTAAAGCCTGATAATGGCAAACTTAAATATATTCTCAGTGACTTCTGAACATTCAAGAGATGGGGTGACTGAGGCATGGTATTTAACGGATACTCTTAAAGATCTTCAGGAATTACTGGGGGCTAAATCAAACAAATATTGGGAATGTAATGAGCAATTAAAATATTTATGAATGCCCAATGTTTTCAGGTACTTGGGCGAATCTGGAACTATATCAGTGCTCTTTGCAGAAGTTATCATAACCTACATTGACCTTGCATTCTAATGGATACAAATAATATATGTGTACAAACATGTTCAATTTCTAGTAATTATGAAAAGGAACACTGACAGTAAAGGGAAAGACTACTGAAACGTGGTGGTGTGAAGTGATCTTTTGAAGGACATTTGAGGTGAGACTTGAACAACCTTGGTAGTGTTCTATAGAAGAAGAGCATTGCATTCAAAGAAACCTTTAGCGAAAGCTCCTAAAGTAGAGTGAACTAGGAAAAGGCAGCGAGAAGCTGGTGGCTCTGATTTCTGTGAATTAGGAAGAACAAAATGACTTCATAAATGTCTATGCTAGCTTTTTCTAAGTTGCTGCAATGAACATTCTTTATTATATATAAGCTTTTCTGGGCGATGTCTAAGAAAAATAGAGAAAACACCTGACATCCCTTTTATTTCTGTGACTTATTATTTATTACTTTGCTTTCATCATCATTAATCTCTGGCATTTATCTGTAGCAAATTTGGGCTGAAATCTAATGACATCTAATAGCATGTTCTGGAATAGAACTTTCTTATTTCTTATGAACATGAAAGGGAGCGACAGACCAGAGTGCAGCACTTTGAGGTCACAGTAAAGATAACTTTAAGAGGGTACAAATGAATATTTCTTCATGTTTCAAGTTCTTAAGACAAGTCTCCAAGTCAATTGTGAACATTTTACAGTAGGGAAAGCGATGGAAGGTGAGCACAGTTTAGTATACCTGTGGCAAACAGAGCTGAATGAGAATCTCACTAAATGATAGTCTTCTCGGGGTTCTATAAGTTTATGGTTATTTTTATGAAATATTTAAATATTTTTATCACTTTTTTGCATAGTTTAGAAGTGAGCAAAGTGATTTTCAGAAAAAAAATCAAGATTAAAGAAAGTGTGAATATTATAATTTAATAGGGCTATTATTTTAAATAATAGTGTTATACAGTTGTTTAAGACAAATCAATATCATCGAAAAGTAAACAAGCATTAAAATGACAGAAATACTGGCAGCTACAAATGCTGCAAGAAACCATTTTATGGAGACTGACAGATCTATGGGGGTAGATCTAAGAGTACTGCAAAGAGGCCATCATTCATTCAACAAACATTTATTGAGTAAGTAGACAGGAGATGAAAAGCTTCTATCTGTATAGCCCTCCACATCACATTCCACATCTATCATTCCATTTAATAGTGTTACGGTCCTGGGAGATATATATTCTTATGATAAAGAGATTCAAATGGATCTGCATAAATGTTCTTACTCATAAGAAAACTAGCAAAGCATTCAATAAAAATAACTCTTGCCTATTAAAAGCATTAAGTAAACATGCTAGAATTGAAATCCAGGTGCTTTGTAAACGCATTCCCTGATCTTTGCAGCCACCCATGTTAAATAACCTCCCTATTTATCTGTACCAAGTTAACATAATCATATTTTTCATTTCATATCCTTAGTTTGTTTTGACTAAAGAGTCTTACCACCGTAGGACATGGGAAGGCTGGCTTATAAAGCATTTAATTCCAATTGAGAAGTGATGTACATTTGGAGAAAGTGAAGAATAAAATTAGAGAGAAGTGTGGAGAGGACTAATTAGATAAGAAGAGGTTCCATGTTAAGAGGGCAGAGCAAGAACAAGAAGGAGGAAGAGCAAAGTGGAAGCAGACAAAAGTCACAGCTCTCTATAGGTAATTTTCTTTTGTTGTCTGCATTTTGCAAGGAACTTTAGTGTGTATTATTTCAGACTGTAAGATAAAACTTTGACCCAGCCTGATAGTCACAGATGTTTCTTGTTGAATGATCCCTAACATTCATTTCCCCTGAATCTTACAACATTACCCCCAATCAATGTTCATTTTCACGTCTAATCTACTAACTCTCTAATTTTTATTAGACTCTGCTGTTCTAAGAGTATTGTGATAGAGGTGTCAGCAAAAAGATAAAAGTCACACAAGCAGAAAAAACTAAGGAGGACATCTCGTGTTTCTCTTTCTGCTTTCTCTATACCTTTTCTTTTCAATGCTGGGCACCTCTCCTTTCTAGCCATGATCAGTAAACCCAATGCACCTTCTCGCTCATCCAGCCACTGACATCTGTCCTTACAGTCTGCGACTAGTCCATGTATTCCTTCATTGCCCTTCTCCACCTCACTGGTACGGTAATAATCTCCATTTCCTGAATCATTCTAACGGGTTTCTGTTTTTTTATGGGTTTAGATTATGTGTGTGGTGTGGTGTGGTGTGATGGTGGTGGTGGTGGTTGTGGTGGTGTGTGTCAGTGCGTGTGTGTGTGTGTGTGTGTGTGTCTGCAGTACCCACAAAGGCCAGATGAGGATGTCAGATCTCCTGGAGTTACAGGTGGTTATGGGTTACCCTACATGTGCATTGGAAAACAAATACAGGTCATTTTCAGGAGGAGTACGTGTTAACATGTCAAGTTAACAGTACATCTGTCTAGGCCAGGACTCTAGCTTTTGTTATCTTGTCTTTCTTCCCTTCCCATTCTGGCAGCTACAATGTCAGTAGAAGCAACTATCTGGTGCACAGATTTAATCATGTAATATCTCAAATTTAATCGATCTCCTACTTGCCTACAAGATCATCCCCAAACTCTTTAGCTTGGCTTTCAAAGGATCTCAACAAGCAATGTCTGTAGTCACACTTTCTTAGTATCCTTAGCAAATCTTACTCTTAAAAAATTTATGTTTATGTTTAAAAATCAAAATATTTTTGCTTGAACCTTAATTGTGCTAAAACAGAATTGTTGATTCCCACCACATCCTCCATCTCTTTCTTCTCTCCTACTGTGACTGCTAATATTTTTTAGGTTCTAGAATCACCTAGAATGCAAACCTGTGGGCATGCCTGTGAGAGAGTATCTGTATTAAGTTGATACTGGTGCAAAGGCCTATCTTAAGTGTGGGTGGCATCATGCTGTGGCCTGAAGTTCTAGAATGACGAAAAGGAAGACAGTGAACTGAGAACCAACACTGCCCTCCTTCTGCTTCCCCATGGCAGTTCATGTAACCTCCAGTCTCCAGCTGCAACCATGCTGTCCTTTGCCAGGATGGGCATTACCCTACAACTGTTAATCAAAATAAACCCTGTTTGGGCTGCTTTTGTTAGGCATTTTGCCATGGCAACATGACAAGTGACCACAAAACACTTTAGCAAATGCCACTATTTGTAACTTTTATAATTAGTCTTGATTCTTTTCTTTTCCCCACAGTCTGAAATTATATCACTCTGCCCTACCAACTTTTGTTCAAAAGACCCCCACCTCTGGAGTTCAAAAACTGCCCTATAGGTTGTAAAGGGATCTTAGGGATCTCTGGGCCCCTATATGGGTATTCTCTCTCTCTCTCTTCTATAATATTCAGTCAAATGCCCATCCAGCCTGTGCTGACACAGTCTGGAGAGACAAGATTTACTTCTTGGCTCTGCTATGCCTTTACAAAGCATAAATTTCACATCACAATCGTATGAAAGAGCAGCATTGCTAATACTAAAAGACATTTTAGACACTGCAATAAACTAATTAACTCTCTTAAGTGAGTCTATTTGAATAAAAACTTTATCCTCAAGTTTCTTGCAATTTCTTTGTCAAGTTCTCTAGACTTGATTTTTTTATTGATACTTTTAAAATCAAATCATGTAACATCAAACCTATAAAAGGTTCATCACAGACCAAATACTGCTCTAACCTTGTAAGCTTTCACAGTAAAAACTGTCTTTTTTATTTATACAAGTTTGGGAAAGATACAAATATAATCATAACCCCCAAGGCAAAATTTTATGGCAGTTTTGAGAACTCTTCACTATAAAACTACTCAAGCCTACAAGCGTAAAAGTTCCCAATAAAATTTGTTTTAGATACCAGCAGTAAAACATTCTTTGCTTGCTCTTAACTCTGAAGTTTGGACTCACAGCTGTCCAGATGCCGAAGATATATTTCAAATCTCCCAGCCACAGATTCACCAATTTTTAATAATTCTCAATTGAGACATGCTGTTATATATTAAATATTATTAATATTTACTGTGCCATAGGCATATGCTTGTGTCAGCAAAAATTAAAAAGTGGGCTCATACTGGAGATGTCACAGTGCTGTAGAAATCACTAAAGCACCTAAAACAAAGGTATTCTCTGGTAAAATAATGCGTGATTCCATCTGAGAATTCTACCTGACTATGTTTCATGATTGAAATTGAAATAATGAAGGGGAAAGTGTGCAAGTTAACATATAAATGATTCGTTTTGGGAAGTCTTGGGAAAGGTGTGTATTTAGCACTGAGTGCATTTGCTTGGCTCATTCCCACCTATTCTATTCAGTACTCTGGGCACCATTGTGTTCTAAGAAAACCAGAAGCCTCCTGGCTCTGGACTCCAGAGAGCTTGACCAGCATTTTGCCATCAGACCTGAGATGCCGACATTAGCTGACTCCATCCATTGCTCTGGCTTCCTTTTCTCTGAAGCACTCCATAGAATGCAGCCCAGGTGTCTTCCTGTGGCATCCATTGTGGAGCTCAAGCAAAGCTCAGCTCTAGACTGGCTTATGTGCTGTCACTTTGACTGATAGAAAAGGGGCTGTGGGGAGACATGCGAAGCTTGGCATCTTGCTGGTTTATATTTTAATTGTAGCAGGGTCATTTTCTTTTTTAAAATTTTTTAAACTTATTTTTCTTAAGAAACTATCTTTTCTCATTTTACAAAACAATCCCGGTTCCCACTCCTTCCCTTCCTTTCTTTCCCTCCACCCTTTCTCCCACCCCACCACCCATCCACTCCCCAGAGAGGCTAATTGCACTAGTTCAGCAAGTTCACCTTTTTTCAAAGGGTGATTTCCTCATTTATAAATTGGAATGATTTAATTCCTATTGCCTCCTTGCTGGAGTCTCTTTACTAAGCTCCTTTTTAACCCATTGCAGGATGTTCTTGATGTCACTATAAGTAACCTCTTCAGCCTAATTCAGATTCAGGAGAAGCAAACCATGAGACAAGAGTCCTGTACTAGTGACTCATTAAATAAGAATTAAGAAGAGAGCCCTGTAGGAAAACAGACAAGATAGAATTAGAGAAAAGAAAACAAGATAAAGTCTTATTTCAAGCAGAATTAATAATTAATAATATATATTGTTCATTCAATAATATACATTTATGTATATATATATTATTCAGTTTTGAATGCCATGAGATATTAATTATTTCTGTGAGAAGTTGTCTTTGCAGCCAAGCTCTCATGATTATCCTGTAGTTTTTCCTGTATACAGTACATAGACTATAGAAATGTGTAGTAAACAATTGTGTTCACAGTAAGCATTTCAGCCAATCAAAAGCTTTTGGTGAAATCTGAGAGACTTCAAAAGGCGTGCGTGAGTGCTCAACTACACAGAAGCTGGCATCCCTTAACCTACTCCTTTGTTATTCAGAGTTCACCTGTGCTTGTTAGCTGTTCCTCATGTGACAGTCATCAATCAGAGAGCCGTTATTTAAACTATGTCAATTTTTGGTTGAATATTATGCATTGAAAGTAGATCATGTAGAGCTAGGGAGGGGTCTCAGTGAACAAAAGTTCTGACATGAAAATGTAGGGACCTCAATTCAAATCCTTAGAACCCATTTAAAAGTCAGGTGAACGTCACAAGCGTCTGCAATCCCTGCGTTTCTGTGGAGAGATGAGAAAGGAGAATATCGTCAAACTCATTGGTCAGATAACCTGCATGTGCAGTTGAGAGACAACAGAAGAGGTCCTGTCTCAAGTGAGAAACTGGAGGGAAAACACCAGAGTTTGTCACGTACATACCTACACCACACACACACACACACACACACACACACACACACACACACACACACAGGAAATCCAAATCTGAACCTTATCCTCAGTTTCAAAGAACTTTTGGTTGTTTTGCATAATAAATAGTTTAAGAAGCAAAGAAAACAGGAGTATTATGAAAAATACATAAATTATTGTGCTCAAGTGATTAAATGGCATGTATCATTTTGAAAATAAAAATGCTAAAAAAATTGTAGCACATATGTATCATCCTACATCTATCAATGAAACACTGACAGAGTTTACATTTTTCATGAAATTAAAAACAAGTTGAGCAATATGGCTGTGAATCTAAATATAAGTGTATGCCTCCTCCAAAATAGGACCATGAATATGTTTTTCAGTAACTTTTTTAATTCGTTATCCCGTCGCCATTCAGGAACAGAAAAAAGCTGGCTTCTGCATCAAGAGTCCCTTGACACCAAACAGTGAAACTGAAGTAAAGGTTAATGATAGTTTAAACCTTTCCCCCCCTTCCTTGTATTATTTTACTGTCTAGTCATTTAACATTCATGAAAGTTGGTGAAAATTAATTTTGGTTTTTATACACTTGTTTCAGACATACTTAAACTGAAGTAGTTTGATTATTATTCGAAGTATAAGGGTAAGGAATCACAACACTTCTTAATTGAGTAGAATTGTTTGCCTTGAGTTTTATTTGCTAGTCTACAATTGCCTCCAATGTGAAGGAAGGGACAGTACATTACTTTAACCTGGGTTCTGAGTTCCCATGCGGCTGTTTGGGTGAAGGAAGGTAATCTAATATGTTTAGAAAAATATTTTTAGTAACTAGAGGCATCGTTTTATTTCATATAAACTAACAAAGCTTGTTATGAGTTAGTATTTACCCACAATCACTACAAACACTGGAAAGAGGTGTTCTGAAGGATGGGTTCCAAATGAATAATAATTACCCAGGTATCCCTTAGGTATAAAAAGAAACTAAGTCTAGACTTTTAGTAAACATGGGTAGGCTCTTTGAACTCATAGTTCCTGAAACTTAGAAAGATATTGTCTTTAAGTAATCCTGTAGGAACTTAAGACTAAGTAAGAAGACACTCAGGTCTTCAAAGTCACCCCTCCTCTGCATACACACATAGCAAATGAACTGATACTAACAGATATATCTTGGAAACTGATTTACAATGTAGGATATCATGTAGGCTTAATAAACATGAAGCCTGCTGATGAAGAAGTATTCTCAAGGAATCTTCTTGATTGACACACTTTACATACCATCTAGTTATACCCATTTTGTTTTAAATAATACTAGGATAATCAACTTGATGATATCTTGATCATCACCATAGAAATTTCATCTGATAGATGGAGATAGAGACAGAGACCCACATTCACATCAGAGCAATGGACTGAGCTCCCAAGGTCCAGTCGAAGAGCAGAAGGTGGGAGAAGATGAGAAAGGAAATCGGGACCGGGAGAGGCTGGTCCACCAACCGCGACAGTGTGCCTGATCTAATGGGAGCTCACCAAATCCAGCTGGGCCAGGACTGAATGAGCATATGATCAAACCGGAATCTCTGAATGTGGCTGTCAACGGGGGGCTGACTGAGAAGCCAATGATAATGGCACTGGGACCTATCTCTTCTGCATGTATTAGCTTTTTGGGAATCTAGTCTTTATAGATACACACCTTCCTAGGCCAGGATGGAGGGGGGAGGGCTTTGGGCTTCCCACAGGGCAGGGTACCCTGCCCTCTCTTAAGGAAGCAGGGGGAGGGAGGAGGGTTAGTGGAGGAGCAGGAGGGGACTGGGAGATGGGGAGGAAGTGTTGATTGTCCCCTTCTGCTTTCCCCTCTCCCTCACCCTCATGTTCCCAATCTACTGCTTGTACTGACATCTTGGAACCTATTGTCTTTGGAGGAATAACTTGATCAGCCTAGGAATAGTGAAAAGTGTCTTGGTCCTGCCTCAAAGCAATCTGCTAGACTTTATTGACTTCCCTTGGGAAGCCTTACCCTCTCTGGGGAGGGGATTAGGGATGGGGGGTGGGATAATGTGGAGGGAACAGGAGGACAGGAGGGAGTGGGAACTGGGATTGGTATCTAAAATGAGAAAAAACAAAGAAAGAAAGAAAGAAAGAAAGAGAGAGAGAAAGAGAAAGAAAGAAATTAAAAAAGAGAAAAAGATAGCCAATATTAGAGCTAATCCATTTAAGAGAAAAGAGCAGCCCAATCTTTTAGATTCCCTTTACCCCTCCACAATGACTATGGCAACTCATATCAGGCCTATTCTGAAGAGTCAGTTGATTAAAGATGGTGCCTGAACTGGCCTTGCCCTGTAGTCAGATTGATGACTATCTTAAATGCCACCATAGAACCTTCATCCAGCAACTGTTGGAAACAGAGGCAGAGACTCACAGCAGAGCACTGGGCTATGCACCCAAAGTCCAGTCAAAGAGTGGGAGAACTGAGAATATGAGCAGAGAGGTCAAGACCATGATGGGGTCACCCAGTAAAACAGCTTACCTGAGCGAATGGGAGCTCACCAACTCTGGCTGAACAGTGAAGGAACCAGCATAGAACCAAACTAGTCCCTCTGAGTGTGGGTGACAGTTGTATGACTGGGGCAGACTGTGAGGCCACTGTCAGTGGCACCAGGATTTATCCCTACTGCTTGGTAATCTTTTTCACCTTTTCAGAAACATTCACAATGGTTCAAAATAAAGTAAGATATAAGAGGTAAAGCATGAAAACAATGTGAAATCTTTCATATTCTATGGACTTCTGTTTAAATGACTTATCCACATGAGGTTGAATCAAAGCAGATGGTGTACAGCAGAGACTTAATAAGATGGATGCTCCCCCCCGAAATAAGCTCTGTGGCTGGGTTGTTTTCTTAGTCAAATTATTTACTGAAGAATAAAATTAGTTTCTTAGGTACCAACACTTCTTGTTTAATAACATCTTATAGCTCTACCAGTTGATATTAGAAAGGAAGGTCTGGAATATAGTCGTGTGGTCATTCCCGTCAGGGCATCTGCTTACAACTTATCTCACACAGAACTGTTGGATAATTGCTTTTGTGTTTCTCCATTTGTTTTTTTTTTTCTTGTGAAAGAAAAAAAAGGCTGAGTATATTAACAAGCCAGCTGTTAGCACTTCTTTGATATTTCCCTGTGGTCTACTCCATTAGAGGGGGCTAAGTTCTTAATATCAGTTGGATTTGTTAATTATTGGTAAACAGTGCTTTGTGAGTGTAGGGTAATGGATTGGTTTTGTGCATTTAATTTTTTAATGTGGCAATTTGTGGGCTCTCTTGTCTTTAATAGGTTTATTTAAAAATTCCAAGATGTGTAATCCAGATTTCCAAGTGTTCTGCCAAATTAAAGAAAAACAGTACTTTAATTTAATTGCACAGCTAAAGCAAATATAATTCTTAGTTTTTGCTTAAGAATTTACTCCCACTTCTGGTGATCTTGGGTCACATACTCTGTACCTAATGCCATAAGCGGACATGGAAAAGACCACTGCATTTATGACATGAACCAATGCTGTATTTAATTGTTCATTTACTCACAATCTACTTTATACCAAATTTGAGTTAGGTTTTGTGGAAATGAAAGCAATGGTAACGATGGGTAAAATCTCACCCTTGAGACTCCTAAATAGCTGATCCTTTGAAATGAAGTTCAAGGGCACTTGGTGTGGCATTTGCTTTTCTATAGGAGACAAAGGCAAGTGCTAGTAAATTATGCTATAGACAGGCACCAATGCCTCATCCCCTTCTTCTGGCTGCTAACCCAACTGTGAGATAGAGAACGTTATGCTTTTACAATCCCCATCACAAGAGACATCCACAGGGAAACCAAAAGACATAGCTCTGTATTTTTAGCCTTCAGGCACAGAGATAATAGGAATAATTTATTTCACTGGGAGCATTTTTGAAGAGAAAAGATGCCCTGTGCTGACTGAGCTCATTTAGAGACCATCTCTGCGATGGGCCTAGTCGCACCTGCTCATGGAAACCGCGCCTTCTCCTACGGGACCATCTTCACGAAACAACTGGAAATGCTGAGAAATGCTGAGAGCAAAGTAACACTGAGTTGCTTTTAGAAATCACCAGACCAGAGTCTTCGGTTTTCTGAGACAGGACTCACATTTCTTACTGAGACAGAAGAATAATACAGAAGTGCCTTACAACTGACCCAGCTGATAACCACTTTCAAGACCCGACTCCTAAAAATTGGCTCTACTACCCAAGAACATCCTAAAATTGATCACATATCCAAGTGGAAGATTTACAAGGCAGTGGAGTCCCTCCACTTATCTGCATATATGGGTCCATGGAGAACAACAATCCAGAATGATCCTCCCCTTGGATCCAATCTGGAGGCAATGTGAAGTGCAGGTATGTCCCCTGAGTCTTAAATGGCCTTCAACAGACATGCCCTAATGAAGCCAAGTTAAAAATCAGTAATAAATTAATGAGAATGTGCTTCTTGGTGGCAATCATCCATCCATTCCCTCTCTGAGCACCTTTTAATTATTGCTATTAATGGCAGAGTGTGGGGGTCACTGATCTCACAGAAGAAAACTTTACTAGCTTTCAAGGTAAAAACGTGCAACCTTTGCATTCTACCAACATAGAATCAGCAGCATTGGCTCCTCCTGGGAGGTCTGCGTCAAATTCTGGGTAATGAAGGTGCTACACCGGGCTGAGAAGAGACAGTGTAGGCTTATTTTGTTCTCTCCAGAAGGAAACCATCCCCTTCAGCTGTTTGTCACTTGCAAATAGCGGTGAAGGAAGCATTATTCCCCCACAGGCCTCTGTCCTCATGGGGTGCCTCACCAGCCTGTAAAAGAGACAGGCATTACTTTCCCCCACCTCCCATTTCATTGTTCATCCATCTTATGCCCAGTTCAAGCCATTCGTCTGTGTGCTGGTGATCATCACAGCTACCGACTCTTCCCGCGTTTTACAGCCTCTTACACACAGCTAAGACGTTTTCAAGTCCACTCAGGATTTTGTCAACGTGGCATGTGTTGGCAGTGATTCCATTTCTCAGAGAATCATGGAGTGAGCACATTGAGCGCATTCCCTCCCCCCTTCCTCCAGTGCTACTGTACGCAGGATATCTTGCAAATGCAGGGATTTTTCTGGGTTGCCACTGGTCATGTATCATCACCGTGGAAATTATGATTTCATATGTCACCAAGTAAATGAAGAGCAATCTCCATGAATTAATAATCTCTCATCATTTTTTATAGTCAAAAAAGATAACTGAAGAAAAGAGCATGCCACCATTGCTCTAAAAAGCGAAAGGTCACTGTCAAGAACTCTGTGCAGAGTTCTGTGGCCATCTGTGGCAAACTCATCCCCATGGATGGCCTGTCTCTTCCTTCAGTCAACAGCGTGGTGATCACTTCCCACCACAATGAAAATGTGGATAGCTGCGTTCTCCAGTGATTTCTGAGTACTACAAGCTTTGTGGCATTTCAGTTACTACTCTTACTCTAGCATGTTCCTTCATATATATATATATATATATATATATATATATATATATATATATATGAAATGGTTAATTATGATAGAATGCTCATAATTAAGGAAAAATTATATACTTACAAATACACAACCAGGCACACATACATGGATGTGCAACAAATTACAAACACACACATGCAAGTACACATATATGGATGTACAACAAAGCTAAAACGCATCCATGCTTTTATTAAACTTTACACTTTCAAGTTTTTTTCACTGCTAATAGGTAACTCAACACAAAAATAATCAGGCAGATCTCTGTGAGTTCGAGGCCAGACTGGTCTACAGAGTGAGTTCCAGGACAGCCAGACCTGTTACACAGAGAAAATCTGTCTCAAAAAATCAAATAGTAATAGTACTACTACTACTAATAATAATAGTAATAATAATAATAATAACTTTGTCATCATTTCTAAAGAAAATTTTGAGTGTTGCATGTTTAATGCATCGCAGGATGTGTATGCACCGTTTTAGTCATTATTTTCAGCAAAGAAAAATATTGATCCCAGACAATGTGAAAATTTCCTTAACAGAATGAAAATTATAATTTAATACAGGTAGCCAGTTCTTGATTCAGGAAGCTGCTCGTCAGGAGAAGTACGCAGCTGAAATGCTTCCGTGTCGGCTCTGGGAACACTTCTTAGTCTTGGGACTCAGCTCTATCTCCTCTCCTCATGAACACTCGCAGTCCAAGCTCCTCAAAGTCCACATCAAACCGGGAGCATCCCTTGAATTAGTAACACTGCTATGGTATTTTCTTAGACGCTAATGCGGTTGCTATTAGAAAATGTCATCAATTAGAAGCACTGGGTGTGAATGAAGCTCAGCAAAGCCTCTTTCGTTGAAATAAACTCAAAGTCAGACCCACAGGCTTCGAGGCTATAGCCTCCATTCATCCTTCAGGGGACCAGGACGTCATATCTCCTCCAGTTTCTCCACGGACACGAGAGACACTACCACTTATTTGCATCTTTGTAAGTTTCAACAATGTTTAAAGCACTGTGAGTTAGTGAGAAATCTGAAGCAAGCTAAGGGCTGCCTAAGTTCACTGTGGAGGTATTTTTTCAATAAATGTTTTTTGCCCTTCCCCAGCTCCTCCCCACCCACACAATTCCACATCCTTTTTTGCTCTCTCATTAGAAAACAGATACCTAAAAGAATCATAACGTAATATAAGATTAAAAACAAATAAGCAAACACACCTGAAGAGAACAAGGCAAACAACAAATAAAAGAAAAACAAAGAGCCAAAGAGAAAGAACAAGGAACACATGCGGATGTAGAGACACACATTGGCACACATAGAACTCACCTAAAAACACAAAAGCAGTAACCATAATATATTAGCAAAAGACTTGTAGGTTTTATCTTGGCTGGAAATTGCTGTGGTCTTGTCATCATGGGTGCAGAAGAACAAAGAGCTCTGCTGTGTTGATAGTATATTTTATATTGCCAGGTATTTATCTCTCAGTTAATAAGTAGAAAACAATCACTTTTACCCCGGTGGTGGTGCCACATGCCTTTAATCCCATCGCTCTGGGGGCAGAGGTAAAGGGAATCTCTATGAGTTCAAGGCCAGCTTGGTCCACAGAGCAAGTTCCAGGACAACCAGGGCTACACAGAGAAATGCTGTTTCAAAAAAAAATAGTAATAATAATCATTTTAGTTGTGTCACCCAGAATTAAGAGGCAAAGCCATGAGAAGATACAGTTCATGCATGACTTTGGTTATTAAGCTTTTATGATTAAATATGATCTGCAAAATGTCTTCTTTCATAAACCATGCATTTTCAGACACTCCTATTTTCAAAGGAGAGTTTGAATTGCTTCTTCTAGTATAAAGTATGATTTATATTCACAAATACAATACTATCTGTTGGTTTGCTTGTCTGCCATTCACGGAGCAACTAGATTAACCCCCGCTCTTAGGGTCCAGAGACTGTAGTCAATGTCTCACGAGCCCTGGGAAAACCAAAGGTAGCTCAGCTATTAGGTAAGTGAAGATTCCAGCAAGGGCCACAGAGTGTTCAAGAGATGTCACTGAGATTCTCCTTTGCGGAGCATTCTTAAGTGTTATAAAACTGACTTGCTTCTTGGCAAATCCAGCAAGGTGAGTTCATTCTGTCTCCAGTCCATACCATTAGCTCTCCCTCACCAAGGGCTTCAGGACACTGATCCTGATTGTTTTCTACTTTTAAGGCAGTATTTGATAGGAAGCATCAGTGTGCTGAGCAAAAACACATATCAACGACTGCATCTGGAGACCCATCTTTGCTTCCGCCTCTACCAGCTACTATCTTGGTAATGTGAGGAGTCATTCTATTGAGCCTGATGCTTCTTTTTCACCTACAAAAGGAGGATCAGAGGGATAGACTAGATGCACCTACTCAGTGTCTCTGGCTTTGAAATTCTCATCTTTTTTCACATAGAAGACTTCTTTCCTGTTGCTATATTATAACTTAGAGTGACACTGGACAGATTCCTTATAGTTATTTGAATTTTGAAATTCGGATCATGCCCCATTTTCCTTTCTCCCTTCAACCCTAACCATGCACCCTTTAATCCCTCTCAAATTCATGGCCCACTTTTTTTTTTGTTGTTGTTGTTATTGTTGTTGTTAGTGGTGGTGGTGGTGGTGGTAGTGTGTGTGTGTGTGTGTGTGTGTGTGCATTCCAAAATGCATAAATAGAACCTCCTCAGTCCATATAATGTACGTGCATGTATATGATCTCAGGGCTGACCACTTGCTATTAGATAGCTCATGCTCTTTTCCTGGGGTAGACCATTTCTCCCAGTCATCTGAGCATTCTCCAGTTGCCTGCAGTTCTTTGTCTAGATCCGGGGCTCTCTGAGGTCTCTCCTTTTCATGTTAGCATGTCCACTGATGTTGGACTGATAAAAATGCAGAGAACAAGAGATAGTTTGGTACCCAATCACAACAGATACATCTACTGACCAATACCTGTACTGACCTGCATCAGAAGCTCAGAGATCATGGCAGAAGAGGGAGTAGGACGATTAAAGAGCCAGAGGATTAGGATAGCTGTGTGTCTCTGAGAAGTGTTAGAGAGGTCAACATGACTATCTAAATAAAACCTGGACAATGGACAATTTTTTTCATGAAATTTTTTTTAAGCTAGTGACTGCTCAGTTCTAAAATGATGTCAAAATTCTCCTGAGTTCCACAGTACAAAGTAATGTTTTTTAATTAATAAAAACACAATGTTTGGAACCTGTCATCCCATCCATGTCTCATTCGCTTTGTTATCTTTCCAGAATATGGCAATTGCCTACTGTCTTCTTAGCACATGGTTTTCATTCTCAGAATTTGAGCTGCCTTTCTGGCCTCTATGACTTTATTGAAATTTCACCCCCTCTACCCTCAGTTTTGTGATGTCTTCCTTCTTTCCTTCATTCCTTCCTTCCCTTTCCTTCCCCTTTCTCCCTCCCTCCCTCCTCCCTTCCTTTCCCCTTCCTTCCTTCTTTCTTTGTTACCTCCCTCCTTTTTTCTTTCTTTCTTTCTATGTATGTGCCCTCAAACTTGAATTCTTATACAATGCTGAAATCCTAGCTCAACATCTCTTTTGCCTTCACTGCCTTAATTGGTCTAACAAGAAAAATGCATTTCTGGTTGCCACTGTACCACTGCCATTGTGTGCATTTCTAGGTTCATTTTAGGTTCAATTCTAGGTTCATATTACAGGTATTGTATTGTTTTACTGGAAGGTCTGATTGGTTGATTAATGTCTACGTTATGTAGAAGCAGAAAGAAATGTTTTCTATGTCACTATTGCTTTAAATCAAATTGTTAAACATCTCTTCTCTGACTCTATATGCAAGCTTGTATGAATTCCTCCTTCCTCATCTTTCACATGTGTGAAAAACTTAATGCTGTTTAACACTTAAAAAAAAAAGTTGTCATCCAACGCAAATTTTCTATTCCTTTCTATTTGGGCTTGCCTCAGCCTCAGAGAGAAGAGTGGGTGGGATTTGGCAAAGACTTCATTTTCCCTTCCTCAGGCTTCTTTTAATTCTCTGCTGTTGCAGGACCAACCAGCCAGGTCAAGGGAGAAAGAATTGAATGAATAGAGAAACATTTTGTCTTTCTGGTTTTAATCTGCTCTTGTCCCTCGAGTGTGACAAATGACAAGACACGGGTTGTTTGTCGCGTGGAAACCTTTTGTTACTAAATTGGAAACCATTTGTTGTCATCAGCTTGGGATGTCATAACAAAACACCACAGACTGGATGTCTGGACGTCTAATTCATCACACTTGCGGAGAGTATATGACAAAGACAAGAGTGTCAACATAGAACCACGAAAGCTCCAATGCTGTGGCTTCAACCGAACCAAATGCCCCACCTTCAAATACCTATTGGGGTTAGGCCTTCAACACATGACGAGGGACAGAGTGGGTTCAATCCTCTGCCTTCTACTTGCTCTTAACCATTCACTGAGTATCTCCTCATATGAGAAATGTCCCTCCCAGTTGCTAACTCCTAAGTGTTCTTTAACTCCTAGTTGCTCTCTCATACTCTGTTGAGACTAATGTGACCTTCCAGCCAGGGCTTAACTATAAAACCTCTTTTTTTTTTGAGGGATCACTTAGCCCCTCATACTCTCCTTCCACCATGGAAGCCCAGTTTCTTTACACTGTAATTCTCCTTGCCCATCAAATATTATGGCATTTGTCCACAGAACTCTTCAGGTAGAGAAGATGTATTCATTCTCTCCCATCTCGTATTACATTGCTCTGAGTAGTTAGTGTTGCCCTGGAGCCTGGGGCAGGAATTCCCTCTTCAGCACTTCTCTGGGGTTGCTTGGTTCATAGAATGCAAGTGATACTCAGAGTCAACCCCTAATATTTTTCCTATATTTAAAAATGGATTTATTGTTTTATTTATGTATGTATATGCACTTTTGTGAATGTTTGCTTGTATGTGACACATGGTGACCTAAAAAAGCCACCAGATCCTCTAGAGCTGGAGTTACAGATGTCAGTGAGCCTGGTAAGGGTGCTGGGAACTGAGCTCTAGTTCAGTTCCTGAAAAAGCAATACAGGCTCTTTGTAAGGGCTGAGGCACTTTTCTTTCTGATCGCCCGACTAATGTTTTAACTCCTAATCTTCAGTAACATAATCTGAGGGCAAAAATGCTACGAAAACATGCATGGCATAGTCTGGAAGCTACAAACAAGATTTTGTAGCTGGAATGTAATTAGTAGAGAAAAGATTAACAGGCTGAAAACAAATATAAACAGGACTGAGATCCCTTAATTCCTCAGGACAGGGTAAAGTTCTGACTTCTATTCTAGTGTAGTAGATGACCACGGGGAGGCTTTCAGTAGCAAGAAATTATGAGAAACACTCTTAAATTTAACGATAACAAAACAGAATTCTGTCATAACCTGTTTCTCTGTTCAGGTCTAGTGCAAACCCAAGAAGCAGGAGGAAATTGTCTGATTTGAAATTAAATGGACGATTATTTTAGAACATTTTAGAAACAACTAGAAATGGTTACATTGGATTCACATAGATCATTTAACCACAATGGACCACCATTACATTGGTCTGTAGTGAAAGCCGGTAGCATTCAGAAACAAAGGCTACCTTTGTTGTGTTTTAGCCATGGGCATATTATTTGACCTCGGAGTTTCATGCTTTCATTATGCTAAGCAAAGGAAATTATAATGGACTCGATCTACAGTGTTCATCTAAGGGTTAAATTATATAACAGACATAGGATACTGGCACATGTGGCCATAGCATGGTAGCATTAAAGTAAATATTAACTATTACATGTAGTTAATTATCTTAACCTGCAGACAGCACATCCAGATTAATGTAAACATCAATGACAGATTTATAACTGAAGATAAGTGTTACGTTCATTAAACACTAGAAAGATCTTATTATATGTTAGGTAGAGAGCAGACAGTGCCAACATTCTGGTAATACTTAGCAAAACCTTGACTTTAGGAAGGAAAGTCATTGAAACCACAGAACATAAGTAGTTAAATAGAGAGGAAAGAAGCAGACAGAGTCAAAAGTTCTTAATAGCTTTCCTCTAAATTTTATGAATTTTAACCTTGCTTTCTCATTTGAGATAATTTTCTTTCTTTCGAGTCTACACACAGATGGAATTCACTTCAAAATTGATCAGGGCCTCCACCTAAAATGGTTTGCACGTAATTTTCATCATGCCCAACTTTGAAGACACTCGAGATAAGAGAGATTTAGAGGGATTATATGTATATATATATACATATATATATAGGTAGATTACAGATACCAAAGATCCAAAATAACTGTTACTGTAAATCTTTCCAAATATCAGCTAGGAAGCTGGCTGCAAACTACTCAGGAAAATTCTTCCTTTGGTTGAGTATGCAGTAAAAATTTATTTTGTCTATCATTCATTTGCTAGGTGTCTCTTAAGAAACTATGCCATGATCTCCACAAATTCAGTTTAAAATTGATATACTTTCAAAACTCTCCAAAGCTGTATGATTGCAAGGTTGTTCTTTTTCTTTAATTCTTCAACTGAATATAATTTTGATTTGGTTGAAGACACATACAAAGTTTCATTAAATATGTAAAGATCTTAATCAGATTAAAACATTGCACCAAAAAACTTCTGGTACTCTCATCCATCCTTTCTGTCAAATATCTCAAAAATAAATTTGACCCAAGAAATGAATGTTTAAAGACTTGGCAATGCCACATGGCTATGATCTGACGTGATGGATACTCAACAATGCCACACGGCTATAATCTGGTGTGATGGGCACTCAGCTGCACAACCTTCTGGAGACCTTGCTTCTAACTAACGATAGACAGCAAAACTCTTTTCCTGCTCCTTATTAGCAGTGGGATCTTTTACCAAGAGATTTCAGAACAAAAGGTAAGAAAGACAGTTAATTATAGTACAGACCTCACATGCAGAGTTAATGAATTTTAATGCACATCAATTAATAACTAATTGGGTTTCTGCCTGACGGTAGATGGAGATGCTGGGTTATGACAAGAGAAGAGGCTCTCTTTAAAAGACAGTAGCCATTTTCTTAAGGCTCTGTGTCCCTCGCTCTTCCTGTCTTTATATCTAAATCAGAAATAAAACATTTGGATATTTTAAAGATTTATAAAGCTTTCTAAAATTCAAATTTTGCATGTATATTAGCATTTATAGTAAACAAAGTGAAATTTTTATAGTTTTACATAGAGTGATGGTGTTTTAATTCACTTTTGCATGACTTGTAAGCAAGGCAGGTTGATATTTTAAATTTTAAAAATAAATATTTGGGATGGTAACAGTAAAAGGAGCAACAAAACAAAATAAAAAGGGTTCAAGGTCTTGAATTTACTTCCTGGCTAGTGAAAGGGAATTAGATTAAACACTATGAGTTTTATGAATCCAGTGTGGTTCCATGTCGGCGCCTCTAAGGGAACCCTCTACTTAAGAATAACTGTTAGGCTGAATATCAAAGAACATTTTCCTGCCCCTTGCCTCTTAGCACATGCCAATGAGCAATTGGAAGTTAGAACGATGGGCTGCAGCAAGCGAGCTGTTCTTTCACTTCCTAGAAGAGAAAGAACTGAGAAAACTGCACAACAATAAAACTGCAAAGCTCCTGAGCAGAGTGAGGCAATCCTCCCCACTGCAAACCGAGCAAGCAGATAGACAAACGACCTGCATGCCCAGAAAGCTTGGGATGAGGGGAGGCAGCTGCCCTCAGCCTAAGGGTCTGAACTCAGACCCATACAGAGGAAGGAGAGAACTGATTCCTGCAAACTGTCTTCTCCCTCCATAGGCACGCAAATAAGTCAATACTTAAATGTAAAACAAACAAAAAGAACAGATATGCAATTGTCTTAGCATAAAATAGGTATCTGTTTCTCTTTTCTTATACTAACTGTCCAACTTCTAACAAAACAAAACAAACAAATAAACAAACAAAAAACAGAAGAAAGAGAGGAGAAGGAATAAGAAGAAAAGGATTATTTAAAGATATGGCTGGAGAGATGGCTCAGTGGTTAAGAGCTCTGGCTTCTGGGTTTGACTCCAACCATCCATCCACACAGTGGCACACAACCATTGATGAGTCCATTCACAGGAATATCTGATGGCCTCAACGGGCACTGAATGCTCAAGGTATACATGCATACAAGCAGGCAAAACACCCACACACATAAAATAATAAAAGTTAATAAAGTAAAACTTTAAAAAGTGTTTGGAGATGTTTTTCTATTTTTATAATGCTTGAAAGGAATCACCACAACCGGACTGATATCATAAGGGCACCAAAATGCTATTAATTACCCTCCACAAGCGTGCGCGCACACACACACACACACACACACACACACACACACACAACTGGACCTCTGAATCACAGTGACAAGATGAAGGTAAAGAAGGCCAGAAGCCCAAACTCAAAGTTGCACACATCAAGACAGGTCCCCCTTTGCTATCCTATTTTCTGAAAGCAAACGAAAAAAGGAAATGCACGGCAGAGCACAGTTGCGCACAGATTCTGCCACCAAAGAAAAGCTCTTGCTATTTTCGCTACACTGACTCTCATCAGTGGAGCTGCCCAGAGTTCATGCCAATGTACACTGCTCCCCACCAATCCTAGAGCTGCGACCACGTGCCCATTCCCAGATGTCCATCAGAGTTGCCCTTACACATCTATGTACATCTTAGGTACCAGTGTTGACCCATATATGTTCAGCCAACCTTAGAATATAGTACCAAGAAAGTCTTTCTCTGCTGCAACTTTCCCCAGGGCCAGACAGGAGAGTAGGAAGATATGGATAGAGTTCTTGTGACCAGACCTTCCATCTGTTGCTGCCACCACAGACATCACAAGCTTTGCTAGATGGCCTTTCCAATCCGTCGCCTTCACAGACCTCAGATGACAGAGTGGCTGCACTGTCCTTGCCAATGTCTTATAGCTACCTGCCTGTAAAGAGCTTTCCTCCCTGAAGGCAATCTCTAAAGCCTGGAAGGAGATATTCACTCGTTCAAGTATACAGAAAACAATGAATGCCTACAAGTATTCAGGATGCAACCAAAGGAAGACAGCAAACTTCCAGTCACTAAGCCAAAATAAATTAATTTATTCTTCAAGGAACTAGAAAAAATACCAGTTAATACGAAAGCAAAAATAATAAATATTAACCTTAAAAGAAAATTATATAAAAATTGAAGAAAAAGAGAGTAGAAGAGTAGAAACAAATCAAGAGTTGGCTATTTGAAAAGAGAGACAACAGCAACAAGAAAAAAATCTATAGCTAGAAGAAAAAAGTAATCATTTAACAGCATTCTTCAGAAGCAGAAATATATTCCTCAACTCTGAGTGAAGCCATCAAAGACATTGAAAAATCAAGTTAACCTTGAGTAGGAAGAATGAAAATGTCAACAACCTCAAGCTTCCTGGTTTCAAAATACATTGCTATCTTTACAAACTCAAGGTAGCAGAGTAGAAACAGGACCAAGAACATAGTTCAGGGATGTAAGATGGCACAGTAGGGAATAGCACACACCAGAGGGCGTGAGATTCAGTTACAGCACCACGGGGAAAGCCAGGCCTGGTCATATGAGCATACACACCTGGACCTCCAGCAAAATGGGGAGAGGAGCAGGGAGGGTGCTGAATATCAGGTCAGCTTTAGGATCAGCGAGAAACCCCGTCACAGAGAATAAGACACCCAATGTCCATTTCTTCTCTGTTCCAACACACGCACACACATACACACACGCACACACACACACACACACATACACACACAGGGGGAGGGGAAGGAAAGAGAACAGAGGGGGAGAGAGCAATAAAAATTCCCTTTTTAAAGGTATCTAAAAGTATAGTTCATCCAATGGCACTTGCTCTTTTCAATCCCTACTTAGTTCAAGGATATTTCTGAAAAAAAAGATACAAATAAATAATATTTAATTTGCATAGTGATTACCAACATTTGTTCTCACACCAGACATTTTTGAATGGACTTTTTTAATGATGCCCTGCTCGATGTTGTTCATCGTCATTTTGAGGTTTTCTTTCATTGGGTTATGCACTTGGTCATAGAAGTCTTACCACCTTCTTTGACTGGGCACTGCCTGCTGTATTAAAAATGGATGACTTCCCAAAGTGCTGTGCATCTTCATTATTTGGCTCACGATGATCTGAAGAACTGTATTTGCATATTACTTTTTAAGCATATCATTATCTCCTATATTTTGGGAAGCATTTACGTATAGGCCTACAGCACACTGTATGTTTTCTTCAAAAGGCAAAGGAGCTAAAAATGAACGTGTGGAAAATGTGGCAGTCATATCATGCTAGCTGTGTTTGTTACTGTGCCATTATATGATTTAAAATCCACGATGAAAAAGGGTGTGCATAATACTTACTGTGTGTTTCTAATTGGCACAATTTGTTAATACAGTCCTTGATGCCAGAATTTTGTTGTACACATATCTGATTTAATATAATTAAATGGCAGGCATTTTTTCCTTGCAATTTTGGAACATCAGAACAAACAGAAAGACTATGCCCATGAATACTAATTAATAGTTATTCTTGCTAAATATAAATTGCCTTCTTCAAAGACAACTATGATAAAGATGCTTAAGAATGATTGGATGAAAAAATCTGTCTCAAAAGCTAAAACTGTATCAAGGTTTTCTGGGCTCCTTTTCTTTATTCCCCAAGCACACAACAGCTTATGCTTTGGCAATGTGGTTAAATGAAACCTTTGCTTATCTTTCACCAATTTTCACTTACTAGGATCCATATCCACATTGGCTTTTAGTAATTGGAAAGTTACCCAAGGAAGCAGGTAGCAATTTGAGCACAAAGTCTAAGACTTTACCTACCCCTCTCTATGGGTAGTGCTGTCCTTACATTAGTTATAGCCTTCCCTCAAATCCACTGATTACAAGAAACACTAGTGCAGCCTTCAATAAATTCATTCCTCTGCCAAAGGTTGTTTGAGCATCTACTTGCTGTCAAGAGCTCTGTTGGTACTGGGAGAAAATTATTGAGATTTTTTTGCTTTTAAAAAGATGATCCAACAGTGAGAATTAAATTAACTAGAACAACAGAATAAAAACAAATATGCCATAACTCAGGTCTATAAGAAAGCTTAGGGATACAGGAAATTTGTTATAATGACTGTGTAGCGAAATTCAAAATCAGGCATTCTGATGCCTCCAGTGTTGGTCTTTGGCTAGGATTGGTTTGGCTCCTTGGGATGTTTTTCTTCCATATGAACTAAATTATTTTTTATATCTGTGTGATAAGTGTCATCAGAATTTTGATGGCAAATACTATGAAATTGGTACAAAAGCTGAAACATAAATAAATGGATTATAACTAAACACCAATAATAAACCTATTCTGCTGTACCCAGTATATTTTCAACAAAGGAGCCAAACCACACATTGGATAACACGTTCTCTCAAACAAATAGCACTGAAAAAGCTTGAAATGTGGAAAAGACAAAGCTGGGTCCCAGTCTCAGACTCTGTACAAAACAATAAGAAACCCTAAACAAAAACAAATTCTTTAAAAGAATCAAAGACTTTAATACATGAGATTCTCTGTAGAGCACTTCAACATATAGACATAGGCAAAGCCTTCTTGGCAATCACTCTAATAACGCAAGAAATAAAATCAAGAACTGACAAATGGAAGCAATTCAGAGAAGAGACAGTCTAGAGAATAGAAAAAAATCTTTATCTGCTATAGAGTTGGCATGGAGACTAAAATCTAGACTAAATAAAGAACTCCAAGCATTAAGTTACAAAATATCAGGCAATCCAATCAGTAAGAGAGCAAATGAAATAAATCAAGTTATCAAAAGATGCAACTGCATATGACCAACTCAGGCATAAAAAAAAATCTGCAACAGTCATTAGGAAAATGACAGTTAAAATTGACTTGAGGCTCTATCTTAACCAAGTAAGAACAACTTTCAACCAAAAACAAAACCAATAAACAAACAGCAAAACCAAATGATCGCAAGTGCTAGCAAGGGCATGAGTGAAGAGAAAGCTCTAATTCACCGTAGGATGTAAACCTGTGCAACCCCCATTGAAATCAGTATGTGAGTTACTCCAAAACACTAGAACTTGAACTGCCGTATGACCCGCCTATGCCACCTTTGGGAATATAGACAGCTTGCTGTAGCAGGATTAATAAAAACCCAAAGACAGATGTTGGGGTTCATTACACAAATACCTGCACATCTGTGTTTCTTGGTCACATTTCACAATAACAGACTTGTGATCACTGGTGGTCTTTCACATCTTACTGGGTAAAGGGAAATAATGTGCATGGAGAATGGAGTGTAACTTGGTCATATAGAAGAATCGAATTATGTTATTTGCAAGAAAATGAGTAGAGCTAGGGGATGTCATAAAACACTTAAGACTATTAGTCTTTGTGTATTGAAAGAAGCCTATGTTTGAAATGATACTACTTAAAACCCAACACTAGTACTTTAGTGATGAAACATGCATAAAAAAGGGTACGACAATTGTGGTTTCCTAAATAGCATTCCAAGTTACCAGATAGATGTCTGTACAGCTGAATTTGTTTCCATCCATATATTTAAATTATTAGTGCACATAAAGTCTGGGCTGTGTAAGTGTGAAGTCACATGCCATGATACTTTTTTCACTTCCAAACTAAAAGCATGGAAGTTCAAAGTATAATTTAAAAACATGACCCAGTTCTGATTATGTGATTTTAAACATTTTTTTCACTTGAGAAACTTTTAAAGTGTTTTAAAGCCCAGGGAAGCAAAAAGAGAAGAATGAGTCTGTGTCTTGTCTTCTGAGAATGAAATGTTCTAGGAGACCAGAACGAAGCAGAACACTTGTTGGAAGAGAGTAATGACAGGACAAGCAGTCCACTTTGCAGACTGCTGGCTGAGCCACAAATAAACTGAAGATCCAAATGGCATACAGGATCCAGAATAGGCATAGAGCCTTTTAAAGATCACAGTCTCTGAGCAGCACAAATCGTACTTATCTTGAGAAAAGTAACTGACACTAATACAGAAAAAAACACAGTGAAGTTTTAAATGCAACAAAGACCATTTTTATATTGGATTCAACACTAATCACTCAAGCTCGGCAACCATTTTCTCCCCTCTTCCTCTCCTTGTCCTTTGGCACACTGCCTGCTTCTCTTCCTGTGTGTGCTGGGGTGGGTTCAGAGGATTGGCTACACAAGGACACAGACTCAACCGAAGCTTCAGGATTTCACCTTTTGTACTGACTCTGGATGTGTCTGATCCACTTCTATCTGTCGCTAGATAGGGATCAAACCCTTTCGTGAACTGATGGGTTCTGAGTCCTGATCTCAGTCTTGATGCAAATCAGATCTAATCATAGTACAGAGCAACACGAGAATTTGAAACTTTCCAAAATGAAATGAAAATGATGCATCTTTTCCCCCAACTGTAGTCTGATAAATAATACAACGGTAAATTGTCAGAAGCATGTGATTTTACCGAATTGTCCTTGGCCATGAAGCTGAACATTTTCCTTTCATCCACATCATCCGCCCTGCTAGCGTCTTAATGGTGAAACTGGAATCTGAAGCAGATTTATTTTATTTAAGAGTTTTCTTTCCTTTTTACAAACAATTTTCTTCATCCTAATACCCTTTAAAACAATGGAAAAATTTGTTCTGTTGTAGTAGATGCCCAAGTTCTTCCTGATAGCTAAAAATGCTGTAAATACAGGCCTTTTCATGAGGGCTCTCCGAAAACTGTCTTATGACAATGCTACTGATCAACGGTAAAAGTTTGTAGAACCACATGCAGTGGGATATAGACCAATAATAACAAGACAAAGAAGGATTTTATTAGTTTTTAATAGAGTATTTCTTGCTGCCCCTTTTGTCCATCTGGGTGTTTATTCAGATCTTCCCACCACCTTACTTCAAACTGCTACACACTGTAAATAATAAAAGATTAAAACCCCAAACCTGGAAAACTTAGAAGAAAATATTAGAGAATTTTATATGAGATTATAAAAATACTCCAATGATTTACTTTAAGAGACACCTTCATTGCTTCCATGTGCAAAAAGACTAATGATGGCCCCGGGGCTGGGACGGGCCTGAGTGCTGCACAGATGCATCACCAGGGAGTTGATAAAGCTGCATCTCCACGCTTTCCCACTGTAACCCACATATCTTTATCCATTTGTTGCAAGAAAAATGATAGTCTATGTGTTCACTTATATAACTGGACTGTTACAACCCTGGTTTTCTTTCACTAGGACACATCTTTTGTTCTAGTATCTAGGCAGGGGGTGGCAATGGATTTTTGTGCCTTACGCTGGGATGGAGTGAAAGGAGGGTCTAATGACAGCACCAGCTCCTAGGATGTTGACATTTGCCTACATCTTGTTTGTCCTGTTACAGAGGATCCCTTTAATTAAGATTCGTAATGTCATTCTCATTTCTCGCCTTTCCCCTAATGGTAATGAATACTGCATGGTTTTGCTGGTGACAGCTGAGTATAGTTGCACTTGGCTTTTCTCACAGATAAAACGTTAAGGTTTCGTCGCTATAGTCTCCTCCAGAAAACAGGACAAAGATGAGGACTGTCTCCTATTGGGTCTTGCTGAGACATAGAAATAGAGAAAGACAGCTACAGCAGTGATTACTTTCAGTTCGGAAAATATGAAGCTGGCAGCCAGCAAGCTAGCTACTGTACACCTTCTCTTTTTGTGTGTGTGTGTGATTTATTTATTTGTGAAAAGCAGGTTTTGCTCTGCAGTCTAGACTGACCTTAAACTTTCCATCCTCCTTTCTGGGCATTCCTGTCTCTGGAATTATAGGTGTGTATTACCATACCTAACTTTGAACCTATTTTTACTAAGACAAGTTGTTCATAAAGCCTTGTGCATCATTTCATTTGATTTAACAAGCAAGAAAGAGAGATGGAATATTGCTTCTGATCCAAGATGTGGGCATTTTCTCTCTCATCAGGGAACCATGGAATGTATTGCTGTTTCTAAATCCTTCCATTTTGGATACTATTCATGAATATGATACTGCTGTGACAGAAAGCAGCTTTGTTTCCAAGATCTATAGAACAGCAAGGGGTGGGATCCGAGTGGTCCTATAGACTTACATCCTCGGCCCTTTACCGTCCCAGCAATCTTGGTCTCTCCATGTCTTAATCTACTCTTCTGAAGAAAGGCTAATTATAGGTTGTACCTCATAAAGTTGTGATAAAAACATGTAAAGCAAGATATATACACACACTGAACAGGGTGATAATTTTGTGACTGTTGTTTATTGATCTTATAAAATTAAGTCTTTTAGTTATCAGAATATTAATAAATTTTTGTTTTGAAAATAAGCAAAAATGTTTAATACTATTTGGAATAAAAAGTTAGATTTAATTTTTGAGAATTATGCTGGTGAAAAACAACCCAGTGGAGAATTACCAAAGAGAAATATCATTATGTATTCTATCAACCACCTTAGCAAAGAAAGATGAGAAAGATGCATTTGGGGAGGTCAGAGACTTTCTGTTGCTGTGATCAAACACCATGACCAAGGCAAGCTAGAGAAGAAAGAGCTCACTTGTGTTTATGGTTTCGTGGTGGCAAAACACAAGCTGGGGGCTCACTTCTTGAACTGTAAGCAAGAATCAGATCAAATCTGGACTGCTGTTGTGCTTTGAACAACCCACATCCAGGTGTATACTTCTTTCAGCAAGGCCATGTCTCCTAATCCTACTCACATCAAACCACCAAGTGAATACCAAGCATTCAAACATCTAAGTCTACTTGGGAAATTCTCACTCAGACCACCATGAGGCATTACAGACATCTTGTCTATTTTTGCCATTCAATATTTTGAGAGAGATGTGTATAATTTCACAGACCACTTCCCTTTCTTTTTAAAAATGAAATTACCACTGACAGTGAAGCACTTTAACATGATATTCGGTGTGCTGCCTGTTGGAGAGTCATATAACTGTTTCTTCAAAAATGGTTAAGGAAAGTGGAATTTTAATTTTTAGTACTGTTACAATTGTTCCTGGTCGCTATTTTCTATCCGTGCTATTCAAGACTTGTGCTTTTCAATAACAACAGCAATGCCCTCCAGAAATCCAGTTATTTTCTTTGATAGCACCTGAACAACCTCCTGTTTGCATGTTGATGCTATTCTAGTTCAGGGCCGACCATTCTCCCTGCCTTCACCATTAAGGAGAAATGCAAGGCTTTGCACCCTTTGGAAACTTGTTTTCTGTGGGTGCTGATCACCTTTCCAGCACCATGCTGCAGCTGTCTTTAATTGGCTTTCATGACATTAGCTCTTTTTCTTCCTTTGCAGAATCCTGTAGTCTACAGTTCTCAGAATTGATTTCTGACTTTGGCCATCTTTTACCCCAGTCCTTAAGTGGTCCACCTTCTGATCTGATGTTGGAGTTCTTTATTATTTACTGTTCTTCTGACTTTACTATCATCCATGGTAACAGGAGCTTGTGCCACAGAGTGTTCCCTCTGTCTCTCTGTTTAAAGTCAGTTCTGGAAAACACAGATCGCACTGGCTCTGAGTCTTTTCTGATAATTTTCATCTTAGAGCGACAAAGTGATTTTGTGTTCATAAGTCTCTGAAACCACAAATTAACCAAAGAATAAATTTCTTCTTGGCTTTGAAACATTCTATAATGTTTCAAATGTAAGATTCTTCTGTCCTCACCTACAAACAGGATTAATACAAGTGCAGAGAGAATGAAGACATAAACCTTCCCTCACTTACACATGCATTAATTCCAAATTTCTGATGATATTAAGTTCTGGTAAAAAAAATAAATTTGAATAAAGATGCAGAAATTTTGGGAAAATGCTTTTTAAAATTTGAAACACTGAATACACTGTTCATAGATTAAGAGAAGAAACCAAAACCACATTTATAGTGGGGAGAAAATCTTATATTTACTTCCTAAGGGTCTTGGATGGAGGTTGTAAATATGTCTTGTTGAACAAAGGTAATACTGCAAAGCTAGCTTCCCGTGTAGGTACTGTAGGTTACACCATTTTAGGTTTCATGACTGATGTGCAGTTCTGGGGAGTGATCCTTCCTGAAAATGGCTGAGTCTGTTACATGGAAAAAAGCACGGATGGCCACACACACACACACACACACAGTGGGTTGTGCTAGCGATCCAACTCAGATTATCGTGTCAACAGTGCAAGCACTTTACCTACTGAGAGACATCTTCCAGTCCCCAGCTGGAAAGTATCATGCGGAATCAGGTAGGACGATTAAGAGACTCTCACAGTGATTCATTCAGAGGGTTTGAATCTCGTCTTCATTCATAGTTTGGGTCTCCGATTAGACCTTCCATTAATGTGTCTGTAAGAAGAGTCACTGGAAGTTTTGTGATCTTAGCTTTCTGCTTTAAATCATCAGAGTTGTGAAGGCTTTTCAGGGATTCCGTTGTGCCACCAGAGGGA
The DNA here is from genome assembly GCA_004026605.1 of Ondatra zibethicus. NCBI lineage: Eukaryota > Metazoa > Chordata > Mammalia > Rodentia > Cricetidae > Ondatra > Ondatra zibethicus. The sequence continues at coordinate 12,142 of PVIU01016111.1, read as the reverse complement.
GCAGAGCTCTCCTTCCTTTCTCTGACCACTGCGCCAGTTCTGAATCTTTTTTTTTATTTGTGTGTATACATATTTATGTTTTAAAATGTTTCTAAGTATTTATTCTTTGTTAATATGTACGTTTTAATTTTCCAGAACTTTTTTATTTATTATTGAAAATAGATTCTTCCCTCATACGATACATCCCAACAGTTTCGTTCCCTCCTCTCCTCCTGGCCACCACCCCACACCTTCCATCTCTCCCAGAGCCACTCCTCCTCCAGGTCCTCTTCGGAAAAGAGCAGGTCTCCAAGAGACAGCAGTCGAACAGGACAAAACAAGATACAGCAAGGAAAGGCGACAGCTATCTTGCCGAGGCTTGATAAGGCAGCCCAGTAAGAGGGAAAAGCCATTCAAGAGCAGACAAAAGAGTTAGAAATACTCCCGTTCCCACTGGTAGGGTTCCCACAAAAACACCAACTAAAAGCTATAATATGCATTTAGGACCTGATGCAGACCCGGGCAGGCTCTGTGCTTGCCACTTCAGTCTCTGCGAGCCCTTGTGAAACCTGATGCAGAGGACCATGTTCTCCTGGTGTCCCCCAACCCCTCTGATTCCTACAATCTTTCCTCCTCTCTTCTGAGGGATTCTTCAATCTCCAAGTGGGAGACCTGATTGAGATCTTCAATTTAAATTCTCTCTCTACATAATATCTGGCTGGGGATCTCTGCACTGGGTAGTATCTGCTGCTAGAGGAAGCCTCTCTGAAGAAGAATGAACAAGCTACAGATCTGTAAGTATAGCACAATGAAGAATCGTTACATCGTTTTTGTTTGTTTGCTCGCTTTTTAGACCAGTCATGCTTGGTTCTACCCTAGGTCTCTGGGCTATCCAGTCTCAGGTTCTCGGCCGTCTAAGCAGTGTTAGAGTGGGCCTCCAGTTAAGTCAGACATTGGTCGGCCACTCTCACGAGTTTTGCACTACCCATTGCCCTAGCATATCTTGCAAGCAAGACAGATTGTAGGTGGAGGGTTTTGCTGCTGGATTGGTTTTTCCAGGTTTCTCTTTCCATAGCTTGAAGAGCGCCTTCCCCCACCAAACAGACTAGAATGTAAAGGTGAAGGCCGCAGTCCCACACCAGCTCTGCCTCTCTGTGCTCAGTGAGTTGAGAGGAAGCTGTCCTCAGCAAGGGGGCCCCTTGAGTCAGTCCTCAGAGGGTGACCTTCTGTCCTAGCATCAGTCCTGGTTGCTTACAAATCACCATAGGACCTCTTTGGCCAACAGCTCAACCAAATATAACCCATTCCCACCAATGGATGCCTGGCCCAGCTACAAAAGATGGCCAGAGCAGGCTCTGTACCCTCCGTTACTAGGAGACCTCACTGGGGTCAGCCTCACAGATTCCAGGAAGTTTTCTCTGTCCTAGATTTTCTCACTACCCCTTAATGCCTTCCCCACCCACTTCTAGTTATCTATCCCCACACTTTCCCTCCATCCCTACCCCCCACCTGATCCTTCGCGTTCCTGTCCATACCTGCCTGAAGACCACCCTCAGAATTTGTTTCATTTCCCCTTTTCAGGGAGACCCATACTTCCTCCCAGAACCCTCCTTGTTGCTTAGCCTCTCTGAGTCTGTAGCGTATAGCTTGAATATCATTTATTTAATAGCTAATATCCACTAATAAGTAAATACATACCCCATTTCTCTTTCTGGCTCTGTGTTACTTCTTACACATGGATCTTTCTTAAATTCAGAACCACAATCAAAATCCCTCCTTGTTGGGATGGAGACACAGTAAATCTGTTATGAGCACTTGCTGATAGGGGACCCTAGTTTGGTTTTCAGCATCCACATCAGGTGATTAACAATTACTTGTCACTCCAACTCCAGCAGATCCAATATTCTCTTCTAGCTATGACTGTGCCTGTACACAGGTGCACATACACGCTCATATAGACATGAATAAAAAATGAAGTCAATATAAGAATATTACAAATAAATGACATTAACTTCTCCCTATCTTTCACTCTTTATAGAGATGATGTTAAATAGAGCACTGATGTTGGAGAAGTTGTCATTATGCTTATTGTTAATGAATTCCAGTAAGCCAGAATTATAAATGTTTATTAAGTGCCTAGTAATGCATCAGGTATTGTATACGTAAAAATATTTTGTTTGCTGCAGTTATGGAATGAAGTCTTCTCATTATTGAGAACTATTAAACTCGGTATTGTCAAATCTTTACTAACTTCATGACATTGTTAAATACTGGTCCAACAATCAATAATCAAAATGTTACCTTATCTCAGTTGTTCTGGATATGCTCATCGCTTTGGATAAGGACACCTGATGCAATTTCAGATGATTGAGACAGGGCATAGAGTTCCACTGCTCCTACATTTCCCTTCAGAAAAGAGCAGGCCTCCTGGTGATACTGATCAAACATGGTATAACATGTTTGGCATATATCTTATGCCATACGACTAGGCATAAACCCTCATATCAAGGATAGATGAAGCAACCCAGAAAAAGAAAAATGTTTCACAAGAAGGTGAAAGAGTCAGAAACACCCTTTCTCCCACTGTTAGGAGTCCCACAAAAAACCCCAAGTTAAACAACCAAGCATGTATGCAGAGGACCTAGAGCAGACCCATGCAGGCTCTGCGGTTGCTGCTTCATTGTCTTTGAGCCCATATAAGCCCTGCTTAGTTGTTTCTGTGTGCAGCATTCTGATGTTCTCGACCTCTTGGGCTCCAACAATACTTCCTCCCCTCTTCTTCTGCATCACCTAAACTCCACCCAAAGTTTTGCTGTGGGTCTCTGCATCTGCTCCCTCCCACCAGCTGCTAGAGGGAGCCTCGCTGATGGCAATTGGGCTAGACACTGATCTATGAATATAGTAGAGTATTATGGGAATCATTTCACTGACTTTTTTTTGTCAGGCGTGTTTGGCTCTACCCTAGGTCTCTAAGCCATCCAGCTTTAGGATCCGAGTCATCCAGGTAGTGTTGGGCATTGGTTCCCTCTCATGGTTTAGCCCCATCTATTTGAGATGTACTTTTGCATATTTCACATTCAAAAAATATTTTATTCACAAAATCACTTTTCATTATTTTTCAGTTAATTGGATAATTAAAGACTGAAATTCTAAAAGGAGACTTACTGGTACTCTTCGGAGAACACTCATTGTGTAAAGTTACTAAACAAAACCCTCATTTTTAAATCTGTATCCTCTTAAGAACCTCTAACATTAGACTATTTTGAAGTTCTTGCCTTTTTTAATTTTTTTATTAATTTTACTGAGCTGTACATTAATCTCTGCTCCCCTCTTTTCCTCCCCTCCCCTTCTATTCTCTCCCATGGTCCCCATGCTCCCAATTTACTCAGGAGATCTTATCTTATTCTACTTCCCATGTAGATTAGATCCATGTATGTCTCTCTTAGAGTACTCCTTGTTGTCTAGGTTCTCTGGGATTGTGAATTTTAGACTAGTTTTCTTTGCTTTATGTCTAAAAGCCACTTATGAGTGAGTACAAATGATATTTGTCTTTCTGGGTCTGGGTACCTCACTCAATGTGATGTTTTCTAGCTCCATTCATTTGCCCGCAAATTTAAAGCTGTCATTATTTTCTGCTGTGTAGTACTCCATTGTGTAAATGTACCACATTTTCCTTATCCATTCTACAGTTGAAGGACATTTAGGCTGTTTCCAGGTTCTGGCTATGACAAACATTGCTACTATGAGCATATGTCCTTGTGGTACGATTGAGCATCCTTTGCATGTATACCCAAAAGTGGTTTTGCTGGGTCTTAAGGAAGGTAATTATCTGAGAAATCACCACACTGATATCCAAAGGGGTTGTACCAGCTTGCATTCCCACCAGCAATGCAGAAGTGTTCCCTTTTCCCCACAACCTCTCCAGCATAAGTTGTCATCAGTGTTTCTTATCTTGGCCATTCTAACAGGTGTAAGATGGAATCTCAGAGTTATTTTGATTTGCATTTCTCTGTGGCTAAGGATACTGAGCATTTCCTTAAGTGTCTTTCAGCCATTTTAGATTCCTCTGTTGAGAGTTCTCTGTTTAGGTCTGTACTCCATTTTTTATTGGATTATTTGTTCTTTTGATGACCAATTTCTTGAATTCTTTGTATAATTTGGAGATCAGACCTCTGTTCGAAGTGGGCTTGGTGAAGATCTTTTCCCATTCTATAGGCTGCTGTTTTGTCTTGTTGACCATGTCCTTTGCTTACAGAAGCTTTTCAGTTTCAGGAGGTCCCATTTATTAATTGTTTTTCTCAGTGTCTGTGCTACTAATTAAACCCTCATTTCTAAAACACTTCAGTAATTTTGGTCTGTATTCACAATTGCCATTCAAGGAATTCATGGCTTAAAAATGGTTTTGCTATCTCATTTTTTGTTATTTTTCTTATATTTAATCACTAGTTTAAACTTGTAGAAATGATACTGTCTTTTTAAATATAAGGCACCCACTGACTAGGTGGGTCTGTTTATGGGGGTATTTAACTAGATAGTCAACTAGATACTATTTATCAAGGACCCACAGAGTGTATTTTCATTTGTGAACATTATGCCTGTAAATGTTTAGCTTTTGAAAAACTGACATTTGCCAATCGTAGCAGATTAACTCCAGAATGAGGATGTTATTGTTTCTTGAAACCTACTCAGCATCAATGCTGCTGAAACTAGGCCCTTTGACCTCGAATATGCTAATCACACATCCTTCTGTGATTTCCATGAGAGTGAATGACTGCATGGCCATACTCTCATTTACAGTATTGCTAATGTTCTAGTCTGCAGCAGAATTCTTCCCCTGGCTGGGGCTGGACAGTGTGCTCATGAATGACTCTCCAGATACCCTCTCAGTCTAGATGTTAGGAAAAGGTGGAACGCAGCCTAGAAACAGGTATGTCAGCGATGACTCTCATAGCCATGGCACTGGGATAATTTTCAGGCCTCCCAAGACTTCTGAGTCTCCTGTCGGAACGGTTAACAGCAACGAATGCACTCACATTAGCAGTGAACAGATTTGTGTTGAGAGCTCACTGTGTTCCATTTTCTGTGCTGTGAGTTTTGGAAAGACTCTTGGATTCTGTAGTTTTCATTGCAGCACCGCCATAGTCTTGACACTCTGCTCCACTTGCAATGCACATTAACTTACAGCATTTCACTAGCTTCTCATTGCCAGGAGAATCTAAATCCTTCACACACCCTGAGTGTTTCTGTATCTTTAAGGTTTCTCATTACAGTTAAACTCTTCACTCTGCTCCCCACTTCTTCTGCTCGCTCTCTCTCTCTCTCTCTCTCTCTCTCTCTCTCTCTCTCTCTCTCTCTCCTGTCTGTTCCTGATGAACTTACTTACTGTTTTCCCATCACCAGTAGAACAGGGTTTTCAACATATGCAACAAAACACTATATAAATAAACAGATGCATATATTTAAGTCAATTAAGAAAAGTCAGTATTCAACAGCCCCCATGCCTGAGGCAGGTGGGAGAGCTGGCCCTGAGGTCTTAAGAGATGAAAAGCTGTCCCTGTACCTCACTAGCTGTAGCACTCAGGAGAGTGACCCCCACACCTTGCCTGGGCAACACAATAGAACTGGCCCTGAAGGTGTGCATGTGGGAGAAATGACCCTGAGGTTATGAAAGCAGGAAAATTGGTCCTGCCCCTTGCTCATCACTGCAAGGGGTGAAGTAGTTTAGGCAATGCTGAAAAGCTCCTCCTGGTGGTGATGACACTGTGTAGCCAACTAATCCTGCAACTATCCAGGCCCAGAATCAGGGTTTGGTTGGACCATCCCAATATCCACTCCATCTATGATCTGCTGGACCATGTGAAGGGTCTGATCCTGTTGGAGGAGAGAGCTGACTGTTGGTTCCCGGCCACCTGGCTAGCTTAGATCAGAAATAATCACATAGAAACCATATTATTGAAATCATTGCTTGGCCCATTAGCTCTAGCTTCTTATTGGCTAACTCTTACATATTAACTCATCTCTATTAATCTGTGTATTGCCACGTGGCAGTGACTTACTGGCAAAGTTTCGGCATGTCTGATTCTGGCCATGACTCCATGGTGTCTCCATAACTCTGCCTTCCTCCTCCCAGCATTCATTTTAGTTTTCCCTGCCTAGCTCCATTCTTTTGCCCTACCATAGGCCAAGACAGTTTCTTTAATCATTAACCAATAAAAACAACACATAGACAGATGGACCTCCCACACCATGATCCTATAGAACCAAAGCTACCAGTTCTCCACAGCAGAGGGAAACAACAGGATATCCAAGAGGAGTCCCAGTGAGGGCCCAGCATCAATAGTGTAGCAGAAACTAGAAGTCTCAAACCAGACCAATGACTCTTTACAATGAACACTTGCACATAAATATATATGGATAAAAGTTTTTACTGTGATACTCACTGTGTCACACTACAGCTTCCACAATGAGATTTTGTTTTTCTTTCTTCTCTTAAATACATTTGAATGCATTGACACAGGATATCACTTCCTAAATATAACCCCCGTAGCACAGACACAGGGAGAAGCAATTAATAAAAGGGACCTCCTGAAACTGAGAAGCTTCTGTAAAGCAAAAGATGTGGTCAACAAGACAAAACGGCAGTCAACAGAATGGGAAAAGATTTTCACCAACCACAGAGGGCTGACCTCCAAATTATACAAAGAACTGAAGAAATTGGTCATCAAAAGAACAAACAATCCAATAAAAAATGGGGTGCAGACCTAAACACAGAACTCTCAACAGAATGACTGAAACACACTTAAGCCTCCTTAGCCATCATAGAAATGAAAATCAAAACAACTCTAAAATTCCATCTTACACCTGTTAGAATGGTCAAGATAAAAAACACAGATGACAACTTATGTTGGAGAGGATGTTGGGTAAAGGGAAAGAAGGGTCCACAAATAAGAATATAAAAATGTAGATTCCAAAAATAGGAATGTAAAAATAAAGAAATATAAAGTTGTAAGCCTAGGAGAATAACAGACTGTCAGCAGCTTTCTCAGTAGGTTAAGGATTAACTATTAACAGTGAGTTACTCTGCTTTACATCCCAAAGCTCTATTTACAAGGCAGGAGCTTCTCTCTGCAAACTGAGAGTAGTTATTTGGCTATCCTTGATCAATGACAGATATGAGCTGAGCTAACCTTTTGGAGACAGAGATACATGACCTCTGAGTTAGGCATTTTCCCTTCTATGGGAAATTGGCAGCATCAAAGGGAGACCACAGGGTTTCAGTAAACACTACCTGAAAGTACCAAGAAAGACAATATATTAAGTACAAACACTAGTTTAACTGAAAAACTCTGTTAATGGAGATTGTAACATAAGACAATCTGTATCTGAGTTTTACCTTGAGATTGTAAAACTTCCTTTGTTCAGACATAATGCTTAGTGCCCCTACTATGAAAAGGTGGACTCAAAAACTGCCTTCAGCCACAAGCCTAACAAAATCCATCTCTGGCTGTGGCCTCAGCTAGCTGATAAGCTTTTTGTGTCCCATAGAGATATTTTATTTTATTATTTTTATTTTTTCCTGGATTCTGGTTTCTGGAATAAAGTTTGCTTCAGGTTTATTACACATTGATGGTCTGTCCCCATCTTTGCGTAACCCCGCCTGGACCCAACAGGGAACTCTCCTGCATTGATGGTGGGAGTGAAAACTGGGACCACTAGTTTGGATATAAGTATGGCAATTTCTCAGAAAATTAGGAAACAATCTACCTCAAGACCCAGCAATACCACTTTTAGGTATATACCCAAAGGATGCTCAATAATACCACAAGGATAAATGTTCATCTATATTCATAGTACCATTATGTGCCATAGCCAGAACCTGAAAACAACCTAACTACCCTTGTACCAAAGAATGGATAAAGAAAATGTAGTATATTTACACAATGGAGTACTACACAGAAGAAAAAATATCTTGAAATTTGCAGGCAAATGGATGGATCTAGAAAACATCATATTGAGGGAGGTAACCCAGACCTAGAAACACAAATATAACATGTACTCACTCCTAAGTGGTTTTTAGACATAAAGCAAAGAAAACCAGCCTACAAATCACAATTCCAGAGAACCTAGACAACAAAGAGGACCCTAAGAGAGACATATATTAATCTAATCTACATGGGAAGTAGAAGATGACAAGATTTCCTGAGTAAATTGGGAGTGTGGGTATCAGGGAAGAGGATAGAAGGGGAGGAAGAAGGAAAGGAGGAGAGCAGAGAAAAATATATAACTCAGTAGAAACAGTAAAAAAAAGTTTGATCTATATACCTATTTTATGTATCTATCTACTTAGAGTTTATATAATAATTTCTTGGGTGAAAGGAGTTGTGAGAGGAAATTTACGTATTTTGATATAAACCAGTTACACATACCAGAAGATTCATATTGGTTTATTATAATTTCATGCCATTTAACATATATAGATTTGTGTCAGCCATAATCAAGAAATGGTATTATTTTACTAGCCAGAAAAGCAATCTCCTTTATGCCATGGTCACATCTGCTCATCTCCACCTCATGACTCCTCTCCATCTCCACAATTTAATCTTAGTGATTTACTAAATCATGTTTGTCTTTAGTTTATCATGTATTTGTAAATGTAAAAATGTAAATGCCTAACACTTCCACAAATATCTCAGAAACAGAAATTCCAGTGAGTGTTCAGTCAGTATGGATGTGACTTTACTAATTTCGAACACAGAAAACAGATGAGCATGATTAAAAATGACAGATAAAATGAGAACAGAGGCAACTGCACTGCTTTGTAGCTTATGAACTCTTATTTCCTAAACAGATCTTAATAAAACTGTCTTAATAAAAGTTGCTATTGCTGTGATAAAATTCCATGACCCTAAGCAACTTACTAAAGAGTTAATTTCAGCTTACAGTTGCAAGGCACAGTCTATCGCGGAATAGTTAAGGGAGGAACTCAAACGTGGCAGAAACCTGGAGGTGGGAACTGATGCGAAAGCTACGGAGGAGTGCTGCTTACTGTCTTACTCATGAATTTCCCAGATTGTATTTTTATGCCATCCAAGCCCACCAGCCCAGCGGCGGTAAGGTCCACAGTGAGATGATCCTCCCAGATCATTTACCAGTCAAGAAATTGCACCACACACTTGTCTCCACGTGAATCCTAAGAGGCATTTTCTCAATTGAGGTTCCCTCTTCTCAAATGACTCTAGTTTGGGTCAAGTTGACCAAAAAAACCTGAGCAGTGCAACCAACTACTATTTCTAAATAAATAGAATACTTCATTTTCTGGCATGTCTCTACCAAATATGAACTTCCTATGCAAGTCATGGGTTTCGTTAGTCAGCATACACACTAGTAATATGCTAATATTGTATGAGGTAAAAGTCCTTGGCTAAAAGATATTTATTTTAAAATGTTATAAGTTATAGACTTATTTATTTACTACAAAGTTTTTATGATTATGATCAGTATTGTAACTTATTTTTAAACATTATAATGGCATGGTTTTGAATCATTAATTCAGTCAATGCATGTACCTGGAAGTCTCCATTTACTCCTATTAATTAATTAAGCTTGGAATATTTCTGTTGTGCTTTGGACCAGTGTTCTATTCCAATGATCACTTAATCTGTATTTCAATTGACCTTTGATAGCCTGATCCAAGGATGTTTTCCATCATCTAGCATAGAATTCTAAGGTCATTTTTGAGTGTTCAGTACCAGATAATCTAGATTTTTCTCCATGTTAGAAGATATTTGGGCGTGGAGAAAGCACAGCATCCATCTGTATTGACTGTGTCAGTGTAGACTAAGAAATTCCATGGTTTTATTTTCTGAATAGAGTCAATGTGGTGCATAAAAGAATAAATGACTGTGAAATAAATAAGCTACTCACAGCTCACAGCACAGGCAATATGTTGCTTTCTTCAGTGGAAAACTCTATACAAGTGACCATGACTGATATGCCTGTTTTATTATGTGCGTTCAAGTGTAAGATGACTTAGCCACATTGTATTGATGTTGGTAGAACTAGAGCAATGAGCTAACCAGAAGTATAACAATTATTTTGTTACCACCCCTGCTGTTCTCTTGTATTTATTTCTTTGCTTGATTTTATTACACTATCCATAACATCTGTGAATATGCGATGGAAAGATGTAGAACTGCATTTAAAATCCAGCCTCAACGTTTGCCAGTTGTGTGTGTTTTGGAAAGGTATATCCATCTAAGGTTTAGTAGTTCTCTCTCTTTTAGTGATTATAAAAGGTAAGCTAGGTTACCCTACTAGGCAGTGCAATAGTTGGCAAAGAATAAGAGCTTAGAAATTGCTAGCAAAAAAAAAAAGTATTGTAATGGTTTCCATTTATAAAGGCTTCCATATCCATTTGCAAAGAGAAATTATTTTGATGATGAGTGAGGATATCCACTTATCTTTGGGTATAAGTACAAATATTTAGAATGCATTTAAGGGTTATTCTGGCCTAGTAAAGTAGACACTGTAGGGTTCCCTATAAAATCCATAGCTTCACTAGTCCTGGATAGACGACTAGACTTCCTGTATCAGGCATGATATTCCTCTTTTTGAGCAGGTCTTCGGGTCTTGAAAACCTATATATGCAAGTAACATTGTATATATTGAACAGGTGGTGTTTATGTATTTAGGAACATACACACATAGATAGATACAGAAGGAGAGAGGGAGAGGAAAACAATTAAAGAAAATAAAGTCATTAATTTGAAATCAAGCAAAATAGAAGGGATACATGGTAGGGTTTGGAGAGAGAAAAAGGAAGGGAGAATAACGTAATTATGATACATCTCAAAAAATTTAAGTTATTTTTTAAAATATTGTGATTATTATTGTATTTAGCATTGAAAATGTTTTGAAGAAAGGTTAAAGATAAATAGGTGTATAACAACTATTAATGTCCAGAATTCTAATATTTAGAATTCTGATGTTTAGAATTCTAACAATATCAATAATAACAATTAACATTAATTCATTTAGTATTAAAGATTTTAATAAAATAAAGGTTCTTTGCCAGACTCATCTCTTTAACACTAAAAAAAGAAAATAAAGGAATATGAAAACCACTTCAATAAAAGGTAGGAAAATAGAAAAAAATCTCCAAAATATGGAAGAGAGGTTACAAATCCAATGGAATTTGTACCAAATTAAGAAAGTTTTTTGAGGCTACCTGTAGCCAATCTATCTTTCACAACATGCAGTCTCATTTTATTTTATTTTATTTTATTTTATTTTATTTTATTTTATTTGCAGTCTTATTTTAAAGCAACCAGAACCGCTCAATCAATAACTCTCCAAAAAGATATCTGCAGCAGATAGCACACTACAAGGACACAAAAGCAAGTGACTAGAAGGGAATGGAGGTATTGGGTAGACCAGAAACCCTTAGCACAAGCAAGGTGCCAGACTAGAGGAAGAAGTTGGGTAGTAGCCAGTCTTCATTTGCTAATCAACAAATCAATAGTAAACAAATAGCCTCTGAAATTTCCACAGTTTACTCCTAATTCCCAGTGTGACTACATTTGGAGATGAGGCAATCGAGGAGGTAACTAGGTTAAATGAGATCATAAGGGTGTGACTCGAATCTAGTGTGGCTGGTGTCCTTACAACAAGAGAGAAAAGAACAACATGAACTCAGAAAGAAGGCTGTGTGAGGACACAGGGATGAGACTAGGTCAGAAGGAAATAAAGCCTTGAAACCTTGGGAATGGATGTCCAACCTTTTGACGCATGATGGATTAATTCCCGTCGCATATGTTGTTTAACATGTGGTTTTTCATTAGGTCGGCACAAGTAAGGTACTGAAAACACTAAGTCTGAATTTAGAATAGGAAACAAATACAGCATTTTAAGACTTTCTTCATAACTTCTCAGACCTAATTATGAAAAAGATTTTAAATATTATTTTTCAAATGTATGGGGTATGGAAGGGTCTTTTTTGAAGCCATACACATGTGTACATTTATTTGACCGACTATGGATAACAACTTCTGTCATCTGAACAGAATGACCCCAACTCAAAGTTAGGTACTAGTCAGAAACAAATCTGTCTCAGACCTAAACAAATATATCTCATGTATATGTTTACTTTTATATTATTATTTTT
>PVIU01016110.1:0-45988 GCA_004026605.1 Ondatra zibethicus | reverse complement strand
CATTGTTTTGTTTTATTTTTTCCATTCAAGAACATAATTAAAGAAATAAAATTTTTACCTTTCTTCCCCTTCTCCCGGTCCCCTCCCACTACCCCCCCACCCCTCCTCCCTCCCCCTTCTTCCTTGAAAGAGGGCATGGTGCCCTGCCCTGTTGGAAGTCCAAGGCCCGCCCCCATCCCTCCCGGCCTAGGAAGGAGTGTATTCAAAAAGACTCGGTTCTCAAAAAGATAATACATCTGAATGAGCATATGATCAAACCAGACTCTCTGATTGTGGCGGCGAAAGTTGGCAGATGGAGAACCCATCAACAATGACACCAGGACCTATTTCTTCTGCATGTATTATCTTTTTGAGAATGAAGAGTTATTTAAAGGTGAAGGCTAATCGCTCACAGGGCTCAGACAGCGGCATGTCCGAGGCTCTAACTCAACTGTGGACACTACTGAGAAGCTATGACATCATGAAAATGTGCTGTCATCATTAGACGGATGCATTTCTTATTATTAGTGCAGACGGATGCATTTCTTAGTATTAGTGCAGTGTTTATGGGGCAATGGGGGGAACTGCATAGGAGGCAGTGCATAGGTTTGAGGAAGGAGGTCATTCAGGGTGTGCTTTACACGGGCAGGCCTTGTTCCTCAGCCGTCTTCTCCTCTCTACTTGATGGATGCCTTGAGGTGAGCAGGTTTTCTACTTCACTTACATCTCCATGATGTTCTTCTGCCTTTCCGTAGGCTCAAAGCAATAGAGCCAGTTGGCCATGGAGAAAAGCCTCTGACAGTAAGCCAGCTTAAGCCTTCCTCCTTTCAAATCGATTCTCTCAGCCATTACAACAATCATCTGTCATTACAGAAGAATGTGATTGACACAATCACTAAACAATATGGCAGCATCAAATCCTATTCTTAGACAAGCAGTTTATTTGGAAAGGTCTATGCTAGCTGAGGATGTGCAATAGGAGACCCAAGATGGAAATGAAAGTAGCCATGGTGTTTTGGAAGTAAACGTGCACATCTCACTGTTAATAATATGCCTGCGAGCATATTATTGATGATAGAAGAGGGCACTGAATGGCTTAACAAGGAAAATCCAGTCATTAGTTGTAGGTGAGAACAAAACCACTCATAGAATCTCGAGATCTGAGCTTGCTGAGCTTCATATCAAGTAATATGCTTCTTTGCAATTCTCAAATCATTTCCCACAAACTTTCTTCTCCCCATTTCTTTACTACCCAATTCCAAGTTCCAGGATTCCTTACACAAAATTAATCCCCGAATCAGAACATCCATAAATTTAGCAGTCAAATAGTAACAAAACAGGGGAGAAGATAATGGGGCTGGAAATATTAATTTAGTCTCCAATTATTTAAGTAATTATGTGTGTGGTAGCCAGACATTGTGATGTAAATCTCATTCATTACCTACTTTGTCTTTTCCAAGTTAAAAAAAGTGTGAAGATTTACATTTTAAATCAGGAGATTTTAGTTAAATAGCACTGCTATTCAATGGATGAATATCATAGCATTCAAAATCTTCATCCTCACTAGTAGACTAGTGGTCCAAAGCACAGGTACATTCATATATAGTCTCTTAAAAGAAAGATCTGTTACTTAATATGATGGTTGATTTTAGATGTCCGCTTGACCTAATCTAGCATCACCTAGGAGAGAAGTCTCAGCAAATAGCTGTACAGATCAGGTTAGTCTGTGAGCATGTCTGTTTCGTGTTGATTGTGTTCATTTGTGTGGAAAGCCCCCATCCTCTGTGAGTAGCTCCTTTGCCTACGCAGGGGATCCTGAACTGTATAAGTACTGAAAACAAGCGGAGTACTGAGAATCATGTATTCATCCTCTCTCTACTCTTGGGTGGGGATGTAAGTAATGGCTTCGAGTTCCAACCTCCCTCCTATGACGGACTGTGACCTAGAGCATAAATAAACATTTTCCCACACCTTGTCTTTTGTCAGGGTAACTTATTGCAACAACAGAAAGGGAACTAGAACATTGTTTATCAGCGAGGATGCATTCATCTTAAATCAAGAGCTGAAATACTACCAGTAGCTAAGATACATTTATTTATCTAAAACAAACTTTGAAGTCAGACATCTCTTCTGTTATATTAAGCTTTATTCTAGTTGATAAAATCTAAATATTTTCAAAATATTAACAGTCTGTTAAAATTATAGTAATTTAGAAAAAATTCAACAGCTTATAATTTTGGGGCAAGAAATACAGAGTTTTGTATACAAAAATAAATTTTTGCTTTCAAATATGTGGTTTATACTATATGTGTAATAGGGATACACCGGAATAAGCTCACCATCTCCTTGTCTGAAAATAAACAAGCACTTTCCAAACAATAAATAGAACTTTACATTGTTCATGTTGAGGAATTGTTTAACTTTTGTTGTTTGGTTTTGGTTTTTAAGACAGAGTTTCTCTGTGTAGCTCTGGATGTCCTAGAACTTGCTCTGTAGACAAGGTTAGCCTCAAACTCACAGAGATCCACCTGTCTCTGCCTCCCGAGTACTGGCACTAAAGGCGTGCACTACCACCCAATTAATGTAACTCTTTGAAAAAGATTTATTTCATTTTGAATTATATGCATATGGGCAAGTGTGTGTGTGTGTGTGTGTGTGTGTGTGTGTGTGTATAGCCATGGCATCCAGAAGAGTATGTCATTTCTCCTGCAGCTAGAATTACAGGCAGCTGTGAGCTCCCTGAAATAGGTGCTAGGAACTCAACACAGGTCTCTGTGTGGCAATAAGGGCTTTTAACTGCTTAGCCATCACAACCAGAGACTGCATAGCTTCTACAGGCTCTGTATTTTCCATAAATTTCAAGTAGTAACTGTCTACATGATCTAGAAGACAAACATTTCCATTCTTAGTCTGTCTTGATACTGAGTTGATCTTCCTTCTTACATCTTTCAAATCAAGACTGAACTTTAGTGAAAACCACGTGATGTTTTCAAACTGGTATTATTATTCGTTATAGACCATACCTTTTAAGCATCCTAGAGTTTTTTTTTTTTATCAATTTTTATTAAGTTCAAAACTCTAAATAACTGTCAGCCCTGGGTGATACACAACATTGAACATACATCCTAAAATAAAATGAAGTTATTCAACTAAACCGAATTTAGGCATTGTTATTTAATCTTCACAAGTCAGTATGATATAACCATGATGTGAGCTGTTGTCATGATCTGAGAATGTAATTCTGGGGATTTAGATCAGCATCACCTAAAACACAAACCTTGCTTCGGCATTTCAAATGGTTTGTGTGAATTGCTGTACTGGTGAAATAATGAGTTCTAGTTCACAAGCATGGAAGGGAGAAAATGACCAAAGTGCTAATTAAATCTGAAGTGCATAAATTCCCAGAATGATAAAAACATAGGGGAATGTGGTAATTCCAAATGCCAACCTCATTTGCACTGAACTTCTAAAACTTTTAATAATGCTTTAATTGTTCACCTTTATAGAAAACTGAAGGCTCACTTTTACCAAAGGTCATGCAAGAGCCCAGTTGTAGACTGGAGCATCACATTCCTGTGCTTCCGAGTCCAGTGTGAGCAGCCTGGTTAGCAGGCCACATCCTGCTAACCCAGCGTGGTGCTGGGGAAGCCACTAATCACCTCTCAGCAGCACACAGTTAATTTTCTGTCTGTACTTGTCCTCTTCTATGTTCTTTTAATTTTCTGTCTGTACTTGTCCTCTTCTATGTTTTTATGCTGTTTCTCTTTCTGTTTGATTTTTGAGGTCACTTTTGGTATAAGGTGTAATACCTTAGCTTGGTAGTAAAATGTGCCTAGGTGATATTAGAGCATCAGGTAATAATAGCTGAATTTGAGGTCACCTTTCTCCACCACTTTAAAATTAACTGTCAAAAACTATCACAAAATAAGTAACTTGAAAGTTTCTTCATCTTTTTGATAAAAGAAGATATTAAGTGTATTTATTACATCAAATCTTGAAGAAAAGAAAGCACTTCATATTTTCAATAGGGCTCCTTCGTCTTACTTATTATCCTTCACCTTAGAGGTGGTTTGGACTCCCTTGGAAGTTCTTGCCATTTATTTTGCGATGAAACAGGAACAAACCTTTTTAATACTTTTCAGAATAGCTATTCTTCCAGACGGAAGCCTGCGGATCCTAAATGCTTCTAAAGCAGATGAGGGAAAGTACATTTGCCAAGGAGAGAACATCTTCGGTTCTGCAGAGATTATAGCTTCACTGTCTGTCAAAGGTAAGATAACAGGTAACATGCCTGATGTTCAACAGGCGTGGCTTCCTAGCCTCGGCATCAGGGGAGAAAAGTAAATACAATTGCATGTACATGTGTTTGCATTGATTGGTGTGAATGTCTTGGTTTAAAAGTTTGTTAAAAACACAGAACTAATACAACCAAATTTTCACTTCCATCACTTAAAGAATTAAAACAAAGCAAGGAATGGTGCCTCACACCTGCAACACCAGCATTTGGGCCGACATCGCTTAGTTATAAAAATCTGGTGGAGTGGCAAGCAGAGAGATGGTGCAGCAGTTCAGAGCATTTACTGCTCTTTCAGAGGACCCAGCATCAAGTCAGGACACACACACACACACACACACACACACACACACACACACACAGAGAGAGAGAGAGAGAGAGAGAGAGAGAGAGGAGAATTACTGTGACTTTAAAGTCAGCCTGAGCTAAAGTAGAAAAACATGTCACAAAAATATAAATAAATGAACACACAAAAACCAAAAGGAGTTCACTATTTGTAGAAATTTCAGTGTCTTCCTTAGTACAAAGTTAATAAAAGAATAAAATGTTTATGACTTTTATTCATTATAGGAAAATTTAAAGAATGTTAAAAAAATAAAAATTTGCTTCCCCACCTGGACTAAGGTAGCCCCATGACAGAGCAATTGCTTCATATGCCTGCAGCCTTGAGTTCATTCTCTAACATTTCCTCCCCATCAGAAATAATTTTAGCAACAACTAAAAACGTGCCTTTGTCGTTACTTTACCCAGGGACTGGGGCAGAGCAGGGTAACAGTAAGAGACCCCATGCCAGCGAGCAAAGGCATGCACCTAATGTCACCTGTGCCACAGCTGTTCAGAGATATTCACGGCTACAAGTCTTCAATGCCTTTATTTTTGTGTAAAGTCAATCCTACTGCCTACAGGCTTTCTAATTTCCTAGGTCTAAATGAACTTTATTTCAGGTCAATGACATTGTTTGAAATAATTTAGCTATTTTTAAAAATGGGAGTGGGGGCTGGAGAGACAGATCAGCAATTAAGAGCTTTTGCTACTCTTGCAAAGTTCCTGGAAGCTATGTTCAGTGGCTGCTAACTACAGCTCTGGGAACTCTGATGTCCTCTTGTTGTCTCCATGGGCAACTTAACTAACAAGCACACAGTAAGTAAACATCAAAATAAAATCTTTAAAACAGTTTTTAAACTCTTATTTTAGGTAGCAAAATCCCATCAATTAGCAAAGTGGTTTTTTAACAACTGAATTATGAAGTAATTATTTCTTCATTATGCATCTATTACACAGAAATCATACTTGGGCTACAAAAATGGGGAAAAAAGTTTAGGTTTGGAAAATGAAGAAAAGTTTTGGAGATGTTAGTGTGACTCACAACTGGTTATTATAATTAATGCTAACAGACTGTTTACTGGAGATACAATTTGGTTCACCTTGTTCTACCTTAGAAATAAAATCATTACTCAAATAGTCAAAACTACAATAGGAGAAAACGCAAACATCAAGGTAAGAACAGAATATATTTTTTTCAAATATTTCTATGCTTATCAAATATTACTGGCATTCAACCTAGTGACCCAGTCTCTGTCCTAGTCTCTCTGTATACTAGCCCATCTTCTGACCAGATCACCATCTGGTAATAGATGATAGAACCAGTAACATTTTATCAGTGATAAATATTCTCCCTTAACTGTGAATGAAACGGGAAATTGGGTTGCTCAAAAAACATTATCCCCGCAAACCTTCAACTACAGTACACTGCCTATGCTGTCTGATGAAGCCATAACTTAGACTACCAAACATGGCATAACCTCAAGAGGATTCAGCTTTAGAGTATAACTCTTGCCTTCAGCCTATGCTTTTCTCAGAACTACTCTCAAGGGTGCTAGGTATAAAAAGACCCTTTAGAAAGCTAGGAGTATTGTTTTCTTGTGGGAGGATTCACTCACAAGCGATAGAGTTTAGAAGAAAATAAAGCCCTTGCTAAGTCCCATACCTGTATTCTTTCCCTGTTTGTACCTAAGACTGTAAGAGGACAGAAAAAACAAAAATTTCTCTACTTTATTCATGACACAGCACAGTCATTTAATCTTAATCATTGGGTGCATGATCAATGCCATTTTATTGTTTCAATGTTCCTCTAAGTCCTTAAAATAATATTAAAAATGTCAGTTTTGAAATTCAGTTGTTACCAGTAAGCAGTTAGGATATTCTTGCTGCAATAAAACCATGACCACTCAGCTCTTTAAAAGTTTTATATAGTTAAACTAGCCACAAAAGTATCAAAAATTATATTTCATAATTAGACAACTAGTCCCTCTTCTATGCCTCCTCCCAGTTTATAGAGGGTTTTGTCTGGCAAAAAGCAAGTCCATTACTCCATTGGGAGAGTAATTTGGAGGGGGTTCAGATGCCAAATCCATAGTATTTCAGCCTTTGATAATACAGTTGAAGACACAAATCAAAATCTGGTGCATATATCTGAAGCATCTGTACATGTTCCATGTTTAAGTTTTCTCTACAGTTTGTGATGCGAGGTGTTGGGAGGTGATTATACTAATTCATGTGTTTTTACCCTACTAGAACCCACAAGGATAGAGCTTACTCCCAAAAGAACAGAGTTAACTGTTGGAGAGAGTATTGTCCTCAACTGCAAAGCTATTCACGACTCCAGCTTGGATGTCACTTTCCACTGGACACTGAAAGGACAACCTATTGACTTTGAGAAAGAAGGTGGACATTTTGAAAGCATCAGGGCTGTAAGTTTATATACTTTTTCTTCTTGAGTAGTAATATCATGTGTTTTGACTCAAATGTAAAAATGTTTTATCTATAAAGCATAGAGAAAACCCCATGCGATTAAAACAATTACTTTTTTTCTACTATTTTATGTCATGTAAAACTGAAAATACTATTTCAATTCCCAGCAGAAACTTTCCAAATCATTAGTATGTGAGTCTGGTTTTCTCACCTTTGCTGAATTGGTTTAGTGATAGCATAAATGTTTCCATGTTGTTTCTAGAAGTCATATTGCTATATAAAGTAACTATTCTACTATTTAAATATTTGTTTGCTGTAACTATAATAAAATAAATGAGTCTTCCCTGCTCCTTACAAAGTAGTGAAAATTTTGGGGGCTCACCAGTTTGTCAGAAGCTATAAAGGTTAAACCCACAACCCATAGTCATACATGTTCACTATCTTCCAATAAAAGTTCATGGACATATATGTTTCTTGTCTGTCCAATCTTTGTGTTTTAGAAATATTTAATATTAAATATCTGACAGTAATCAAATAGAATGATAAACTATGTCCATTGCATAGTACAGACCACCTCAGTTTTTGAACCACATAAAGAAGTGAGAGAAAGTCACTGTTCCACGGATTCATTGAGACATGAAAGAGCAACTTAGTGAGAGAGCGAGAAAGGCCAGGGAACAAATGGTAAGGACAGTGATATGGGCCAGAATTTTCTTTCTATATTGACTAACAAGTTTGGCCCAACTACACTTTTCTCTAAAAATGTAATATTAAATGCTATTCTTAATATTAGGGTGTTGTTTCTCTAAAAATACTGTGAGAAACATTAGAAAATAAAAATGATAATGAATCCAAATGGTGAAAGTCACCTTGCATTGGACTTAGCTTATACTAATTCTGTGATATCATGGTAAGGAAAGGTCTTAAACCTAAAGTTAGTAATTCTTTAGGTTTAGGTGCTTCCTAGAGCCGTCTTCTTACAACAGGAAGTAAAAATCTGGACCAGATAATTTCTGCAATTCTTCTCAACTTAAATTCCAACCAAATCCTTTCCTTTAGAAAGGGGAAATGGACTTTATTGCATTTGCCAATATGACATAAATTGAACACTTTCATCCAAATTACCCCAGTTTACTTTGCACCTAAAAGGGGAGACTCTATGTCTGAAGCACACTCTAAATGAATTTCTAATTGTCTTGTTGAGCAACCAGTTGTAGTTGGTTAAGTTGTATATAAAATATTTAGATTGTACCAAGTTCATTTTTTTTCCAACTTGGGTTGGTTTTCTCTTCCTCTGATTTGACTTAATTATACACTCATAAGATTTTTTAAATCACATCATTAAACAGAATTCAAACTATTACCTACACAAAAATAAACTGATAAAATATATTTTCTCAGGATTAGCTGCATATATTTATTTTTAACAATAAGAGATATAAAGTAAAATATATCTAAAATGATCAATGACTTTCTATATAGAAGCATGCCCTACATTTTAACATAACAATAAATAAATTGATGGACTTGAAAATGTTATAAGATAAAAGATTTTTTGGTGCTGCCTCTTAGGTATGACCATTTTGGGCTGATATCATTTCTATAAATTAATATCTTTGGTGTTTTTCATGAATGCCTGATCCACGCTCTTTGTGTGTGTATGCGATCTTTTCCTTACAAGATGCAAAACTGGCCCCTTGCTCTATGCCAGCCTTATGCACAGTCACAAGTCATATTATAATTAATCTTTGGAGTGAAAAAAAAATCTCTAGCTTTAAGGCAGTGTAAGACTTGTGTTTTAACATATTTGAAATGATTTCTAGAAATAGGTGTGTACTTAAGATATTTTGTAGAATCAATGCTGTGAAATGTAAAGGGAATTGCTCATCACAAATCTCTCGAGTATTTCAAACCCTGGTTTGTGTTAAGGATATAGGTTGCATGAGGTTCCCCATTGCTCCTGCTTCCCTGCAGGTTTATGTCTGGACAGCACTGGTGCTTTGGAGTGATTTGAAATGCTATCAGTAAGAAGGCTTTGAGGGGCCCTGTGAGCTGTTGCAGACCTCTCCCAGAGAGGCTGGAAGGAGACCCTGGAAGCCAAGGATGCAGGAAGAAGTATGGCTATTAGGTCTGCTCTGAATACCAAAGCCTAGACATAGAGATGATCTGGAGATAGAATGCTAAGGATCCTTAGGCAAGTAGTACCTGGAAGAACACAGAACAAGTCCTTGACTGAAGCTCTGGGTGCTGCTACCTGCACCTGCTGCTACTACCTGCTGATGCTGCCAATGGGTGACTTAAGGGTAGGGCTGAGGGCAGTGAGTTAGAAAAGAAGGGGAGAGTGCCTTAGTATATTTCCACTCACTAGGATAAAGTGAGTCAGCCAAACCTCAAGCTGAAAAGTGGGGAGAGCTCACCGGTTATATTTAGCATCTCCACTGATATAGAAATACATCTTAACAGTGATATTCACTCTTCAACTCGTTTATTTATGAGTTCTGTATTTTTATATGAATTTGTAGCTAAATCCTTGTGTAGGACTTTTGTAAAAATATCTACATATATTGTACGTGTCATGTCTTACATAGACAATGGCTTTAGGACTGCATTTCAAAAGAATAAATGGAAAATGATGGAATTGTTTCAATTCCATAACGAACAACAGGATTGCTCTGACAGCAATGGAACACTTCTCTTTTGCTTGCTCTCTTTCCTGAGGCCTTGTTTTACAAACCTGGTAATCTGGCTGATTTGGGATGAGTCTACTACCAAAGACATCACTGGAAGGGGCCAGTCTATCCATAAATATTTCATCCAATTCTACTCAATTCCTTTTGACTAATGATATAAATAAACGGAATGGGGCAAATAAGTAAATTTTTTCTTAAAAAATACTCAATGCTAAGTGATGTTGTTAACCTACAGTTAAAATATAACCCTTCACCCCTAAGAGAGAACAATGCAAGTACATAGAGAAAAATAGGTCTGATATAACATGGTGATTTAAGCATGAAGCTGCCAGAAAGAGTTGTTATCTGAAAAACTGTGGGGTGGGCAGGGTTTCTCCAGGTGCCTACAGAAAACTGCATCATTTCAAAGAGCGAACATGATAGCAGCAGCTAAAAGGCAAAAGGGTTATACCATGTCTTCGGGGCAAAGACGAACCAGCGATCTACACAGCACAGTGAGGGTTCGTAATAGACAAGAAGTCATACTCATTGAGTAACTTTAAGAGAAAGTAGCAAAGGCAACATAGTTTAAGACATCAATCACGGTTAAAAAAATGTATAGGGAAGTAGGATATAGACTATATTCTAATTTTGAGGGGGAAATAAAGAAATTGAGGAGTCACACTTTTCTAGGCTACATAAGTGAATCTAAATTGGTTAGAAGTTTAAAAGGCCATAGACTTAAAAACCATATTATATTGATTCTACTTTAAAGTTTGCCCTTACTGTATTCTTTGGCTGCCTAATATGTTACCAACCTTTGTCTAAAACTCATGAGAAATGAAAATAGAATCATTGATACTGGCCTTTAACAAGTATACAGATTGTGCAGGTCATTAAGTAACTCAAGAAAAATATGACCATAAAATAAACAAGGGAAAAAATTATGGCTAGGGGTAGGGGGCACCTACATATAATCCTAGCACTTAGGAGTTGGGTCTGGATGATTGTAAATTGGATGCCTGCCTCCATTTAATGTTATTTGAACAATTGAAAGAAAGTTAATTGCTAATTTTTGTAATAGTCAAATGTTGGTAGGAACCAGACAAGAAAGAGGAATATGATCTTTTCTTATAGAGATAAACAAGAAAATGACTACCTATTGTTTGCCAATCACTCAGATACACACACACTGTCGATTCTCAGAACAAGCATGTTAATTTATATTATTTGATGGAGCACATTGTCTAGTCCACATGATACAGACTTAGACAGCACTAGGACAGACAAAAAGAGAGAAAGAAAATCAAGGCTGGAGAAGGATTCTGCATCTCATTGCCGAGCAAGGACTTAGAGCTGACACAAGTGGTACCTGGCTCTTCTTTGGGTGTTGGTGTGTGCACTGACTCATTAACAATAAGAAACTCAAACACTTCCAGAGTCAATTCCATTACCAGTCAGAAAATTGGAGAGATTTTACTTTTTTTTTTTTTACTTTTTCTTTCATTTTTAAAAGAAGTTCTTTGAGAATTTCATACAGCATATTTTGCTTATAGTAACTCCCTCTCTTGATTCTTCCTAGATCCAATCCTTTCCCTACACAGTCAACTGAGTATCCTCTCTTGTTTTTTTTTCTTTTTAATTCATTAAGTCCAATCTGTGATGCCTATATATTCTTAAGTGTATGGCCTTCCTCTGAAGTATAGTCGACGCCCTCTCCTGCAGCTACATATTGCCAACAGCTCCTCAGCTAGGAGTGGTATTGGGACGAGTAATTTAATAACCCATTTCCCATGTCTGAGAATCATAAGCATGCCTAATTTATATCTATGAGTTCTGCAGAGTTGTAGGTGAATAAAAAGCCATAATATAAAAACCTTTAATGCCTAGAGGATTTTGCCTCAGATGAAAAGTTCCGACCACGTCTGTTACCCTGTTACAAATGCCTCTGCTCATTGTCTGTCTTTTGGGAAATGAGTATCTTAACTGAGGAGTGAAAGTTTCAGAACAGAATGATTTCTTGATTGGACCCATTCCATTTCTGAGAAGTATGACTGGAGTTAAAGTCAATGAACTCCTCAGACATGCTGTTCAGGACAGCACGGTATTAGGAGAGACTCGAGGCTTCTGCTGGAGCCTCTTCATTAATTCAGCATGCAGGAGTCTTGGAGGACTGCATCCCTAATCAGCACACTGATCAGCTGGAGCAGATCAGTACAAGACACCCATTTTCTCTGACTCATTCTGGCCATTAGGAATATTCACACTTACAAATTAATCTGGGCCCCTGGATGTTCTCCTCTCCTCCGACACTGTGGTCCAAAACTCAGTCTTCCTATCAGTGTAACATCTGCTCTTGGCTCTTTGTCTATATCTGAATCCTGGTAACCTGGGAGTCTACCAACTTTCTGTTCTCTCCAGCAGTCTTCTGACTGTGGCATAACTGCTTCATGCCAGCTTTCCCCAATACCCTACAAAATGTTTAAGTGGGACAGAACACAAAATAACCACCAACTGAATTTCTAGGCAGCTGACATGGAAAGTGGCTATTTTCAAAGCGCTCAGAGTTTTCAGATGACCCCAAGTGGAGGGGTCAATTCTTCCAACCCATCTGTGTTAAGAAACACTGCCTTGTCAGAGTAGGTATCAGTCCAGCGGGGGAGGAGGGATGCACTCTTCCAGTGTGCATGAATATTTAATATGATCATACATTAGCATAGGCCACTTTAATCTAATGTCCTACAATTAAATCATTTTGAAATCTAGATCATAAAAGTGGAGTCTAACACATGCTTCATCACCTTTTTGTCTCTGTGCACCAAAGATGCCCACAAACCAGCCACTCCACCAGTGTTTGTTGAGTAAAGCACAAAAAGGCACAAATCATTTTCTTCGTTTCACAAATCCATTATTTCAGAGGTTCTAATGTCATTAGGACAAAAAAAAAAACAATTTTCTGTTAAAACATAATTGCAAACAGAATAGTTTATCTCCTTTTTCTCTTTTTCCTTCTTAACTGATTTTGAATAAAAAGCAAGGACATTTTCCCTTTAACACAGCTTGTAGTTATTGGCCTCTAAGACAGTCCATAATTGGAACACTTTCCTTAACTCTCAGTGTGTGATCTATAGACAGCAATACAGCCAGAAGCACAGTAAGACAAAAGCAGCATGCTGATGATGCAAAATATTAGACAAAACAGATAGGCTGACTCTCTGCATTTTTAAACGTTTTAAAATCTGATAAAATCTGATGATAAATTCATCATATAGGACAAGATCATCCTTGTTCATCCAATAAAAACAGCACATTTTGTTCATTTAACTAGAGCTCACCTTGGCTGGAGAGTTGGTTGCTGCTTAAGAACACATCTGTGCGAACATGAGCACTGAAGCTCAGACACTCAGCATCCACATCAAAATAAAACAAAGCAAAAACAAACAAACAGAATACAGGCATGACTCTTCATACGTGAAATCGCAGCAGTGGAGAAATGCAGAGACAAGAGAATTGCCACCGCCTTAGCTGCCCAATGACCAGCTACAGTTTCAGGAAAGACCTTTCTAAAGTCAGCAAGACTAGGTGTGGTAGGTGAGGACATGTAATGTCCTCCTATGGTGTCGAAAAGCAAGCACATGAGCCAGCACACACCTGTGTTCAAACAGGAACTGCATATTCATATACACACACAAATAAACAAATATAGTCCACCAAAATAAACCCCTACGTATGGTATTATAATAACCATATTTGTTAATTTAGAGTTACAGTCTCTGTTAATTTTGCCATTGTGGTGTTTTGTCACAGAACTGCATAGAATGGGAATAGTTATTGGGATCTCTGCAATGTTTTAGTTTTGTTTGCTTAGTTTGGTACAGAGTAGAAATCAAGCTTCCTAAGGTGAAAGAAAGTCTTACTTGTGAACCTTGAGGGAAATAAATCACCTCACTTCACAGACTTGCCCCATGGATTTTTAGGTCAGTAGTTGGGGGTTGTAGAGAGTGAGAAATAGAAACTGGTCTTTCTCTTTAATCAGGGTTGCTATCATGGATTGTAAACTCCAGACACTTAACAACCTCTAGCTTTTAACAACAGAAATATATTTATATAGACATAGATGATATAGGTATAGATTATATCTACATATAGATACAGACAGATCCAGCTCTGTGTTTCTGAAAGTTTTCTTCTTTTCTGGTTGTAGTTTATGAATATAAAGCTCAAGCTGAATGCCTGTAATTCTGTAGTTGTCTTGGCTTGGTTGCTTTCAGTATGACCAAAGGATACATTTATCTGGACAAAGTTCTGTGTCTTTGATAATGTGACCCAAAATAAACCTAGGAACTTGTTGTAGCTCTTCCTGGTGTGTCTGCTAGCTTTGACACAAGTTTATACACAGATTTATTTTTATCTTATTTCTTATTCTCACCTAGCATGCCACTTTTCACAATGAATTACTTAGACAAACTATTTACTTCATAATTCATGAATTTTCCTATGATTGTACCTTGAAGAACAATCTGTAGATCTTGATAATCAAGCATCTTGATAATCAAGCATCTTCCCTAGCACAGTCCAACAAAGAATTATCTTCACAAGACAGTAAATTTTGTATAAATAACATACGTGCTATTATTTAGAATAAATAACCAAAGAAATACTTAAGAATGCTAATGGTCTCCTTATAAAATGAATACTCTCTTCTCACATCAAATGTTTCTTGTTGAAATTATGACCCAAATTACCAGCATAGTCTACACTCTCATCCTCCCAGCATTTCAAGTAGCACAGAAAGAAATAAAACAGAACAAGAACTGATTAAGAGTCTTAATTCACAAATCAGCATTTTCCAAACATGTCTTTTCTCTTCTCCCTCTCACTGCTCTCTCTGCCTGATGAGCCTGTTCAATGAAATCACGTGGAAAACATGACTAATGTATCTATCCCTACTGAAAAAACTCATTTAACCATGCTAGCAAACTCCATGGTGTGAGGTCTAGGGTCCTAGCTTAAGGACTTCCTTCTGCCGGGAATTCTGGCATCTAGCAGCTATGGAAGGTGACTGACATGTGACTGTGTCTCGCTCTGAAAATTGCCTTCATTTTAAAGAATGGAGCCACATGTGCTCCACTCCCTACCCTGTGCTTAGTTGTAGGAGCAATGAGTATGTAGGACTATTCTGAAGGTGTGTCTCCTGGCCCAGATGAGAAAGCACTGAAGGGTTGTTTCAGCCCCGTGCTCCCTGTGGGATTGGCTGAGACTCTGATGTGATCACACACTTGAACCTCCAATTCTGTTTTCCTCATTACTTCACAAGTATTAATCCCCATAGGCTTTGCAAAGGAATCTCCATGACCAGTCCACTTCTCCAGTTTCTGTTCCAAATGCCATCACTAAAAACAAAAATGAAAGCAGGCAACCTGCCCCGACCCTAGAAATAGGCAGAGTGATTGCAAACTAAAAATACTCTTTCATCTACTGAGTATTTATGAGAAACTTTGCAATGTGTCAGACTTCTGAAATGTCATCTTACTTTCTTACTGTAGGCAGTCTGTCATATGATATGGGAAATTTTGATGGGAAAAAGTAATCTTCGTAAAGATCAATAACTTTCCCAAATGTGAATAATTCCCATGTACCAAACTCTTGCTCAAACCAAGAATCAACCTCAAAACTATATTTTATAAAACCTACAACATATTTAAAACTGTTTAGTAAGATTATATTTTAACTTTACTAATTAATCAACAAGTATAACGTTAAATTATATTATTTCACAAATAATGTAGATAAATGTTCTTCATGCAATTTTAGGACCTGTTAGTCAGTTATGTTCATTTCTGGTAACACTTTTAACAAGTTCACCTAGAATCAATTATTGCCCTTCTAAACAGTGCTTCTTACTGTAAATATTTTAGTGTGATTATGCAGTTATATTTACATTGAATTTTTCTTTTTTTAGACAAGGTATCATGTACCCATTATGAGACTCAAAAACTCACTATGTACTGGACAGTGACCCTGGGTCTCTGATTGTCCTATAACTCCACCTACTGAGTGCTGGGATTACAGGTGTGCTCTGCCATGTCTGTTTTTCAGTTTTCATTTTCTGTTATTGATATATTTTACTATAAAACAATTTTCTGGTCCTTTATGTGTGCGTGTGTACATGTACAAACAGAAATAAATATTGATATACTCACATATATAGCAGTCCTACAACTCAGACTCTTAAGAGCCTAATTGCTTTAGGATGAATTTAAAAGACTTTCCTTATATGGTTCAGACTATTTAAAAAAGTTTACACAAACCAAATTTACCAGAGTTTATGTGAGCAGGGGATGGTGTGTGAATCAGGCAGTACACAGAATGAAGAGACGTGTAGTAAGCTCTACCCAAGCTGAGGTGGAAACAAACTCCTCTTTGAATGCTACAGGAATCACTTGGTTTGCTAGAGACAGCCACTTGCCATATGAATTAGTTGCCTGTGATTGGCTGAGAACCAGCTGTTCTGAATTTTGTCCCAAAAACATTCAGTTATACTCTTAAGTGAGACTTGCAGCTAGATATAAATAAGTTAGGGATATGTTGGACCCTAGGAATTCAGGATGCAAAAGCAGCTTGGGCCAAGTTTAATTTAGCAAGGCCTAAACCGAGGCATATAAGTGGAAATTTATATCAGGGAACTTTTAACCCCTCTTTTCTCCTATATTTTTGTCCCTTATATGATGCCTATAGCAGTGAGAGCAAACAGATCACACCAGTGAAAATAGTGGGTATCAGACAGGAAACGGAGTCAAGGACCTGAATGTCATTTGTTTCACAGACAGGTTTTATCAGCTAAGTTTCTTTGAGTCTGAGGTCACGATGCTGTCATTATGGGTATTTGAAATCTGATTTTGTGTTTCAAACTTCAAAAAGAAAAAACTACAACCAGGCATTGTTCTTCGCTGTGGCTCCTGAACACCTAGGCTGTAGTGAAGTCACATTTCTGCCTTGGCACCCCAGCTCTTTAGCTGACAGAGACTCCTATGTTGACAAAGCTTTCTTAATTGTCAAAATATTAAAATCACACACTATCAGATAAAACCACCAAGTTCCTTAAAAGTTTATATAAGTTACCGAGAACAAATGGCCACACATTCTCAAATATCTACTTCCCAGATATTCTGAATAATGCCTTCTGTTAATGAAAGCCCACTCTGTGCTTTCATTACACTCCAGCACCAAGCGAGCCATTTTTGGTAACAACCCTTTCCAGTCATTGGAAGATCAAAACAACATGAGATGTGACTTGTTACAGAGCTTTCAGAGCTAAAGCTTTAGTCTTTAGTGTAAAGACTTCTTGCTAAAACTGCATCATGATGGTCTTAACAGGACAATGTTAGGAATGCCGTACCATACCGTACCGTTCCATAGCATAGTATAGCATACCTTACTATGCTGCACCATACCTATTCCATACTATACCTCCCCATCTCAACTAACTTCATCACTGTATACATTCACATACATGCACATGCATGCACACACACAAACCTTAAAAAAAACAAAAAATACACTCATATACAAATACAAATAAATTTTCATGCTCACATTTGTATGAACATGAAGGATTACAAATGTTGTATACACACACACACCACAGGTTCATACTTCTAGTAAATCCAGTCTACTTTTCAAATTTCATCATCATCTACCATTTTCCTTTACATTTTTTAACGACAAAACATAACAACTCTTTTTAAAAAAAGCTTGACAAGATGATCTATGATCAGAACACTTTTTGTTACTTGTACACTGTGAAAAGCCCTCTATTGCTCTCATGACTAGTTAGCATCTCTCTCTTGATTCTTCTAGTACAACTTTTGCATCCTCCAACACAGCAAGTATTGAATACAACAATGGTTGTTTGTTTGACTCTTACCTCTTCTATATTTTATAATTCTTGAAGGTAGAAGCATGCTTATTTTCTAAACCTTACAATTACCTATTTCACATTAAACTTTAAATAAATATGCATATCTCTGCAGTTGAAAAGGCAGTGGATAGACTAAAATCTAACTACTTAAAGCAACAGTAACCTAACGCTGATTATAACAGCCACATATTTTTATGGTAAACAGATAAAGTAATTCATTTCTCTTCTAGTGATGGAAAACATTGGTTGATTTTATTCACTTTGCTTCATTACAAAATTAAAGTATTATTAATATTATGATGAAGGTAAATTCTCTGTAAATCATGATCATGGGCATTCCTAATGAAAGTGATAAATATGGCAGGTTTCTACTTAATCATGTTGATGAAATACTGGTTGGTCGTGTTGGCTTTGTGTTGCTATCAGTGGATGCAAAGCATCTATGAATTGAGGTATAATTTGACCAGCAGAGTGAGAAGATGCATAATATAACAGGACTCTTAACATGAATACTTTCAGTTTGTGAAAAATATTATACTAGATTTTTTGTAGTTTTGAAAGTCTTAATAAGCAAAATATTGCCCCATTATTGGATCCTACATAAGGTTTAGAATTTTGAAAGTGAATATGACTTAATTTTACAAATTGACACTCTATTGCTATGTAAGCACCACATTTTAGAATAACTGATACATTGTTTCCCAAAGTAACTTACAAAGAGTTAGACTTTTGAGAAGCCATTATCCCCAAGACACCTTTGCAATCCTGCCTTTCTTTCACAGTGCCACTTTCTACATCTATTTTGTGTTAAATTCTAAAGGATGCCCAAGTGTTATGATGTATTTAGCTTTTGGCTTTTCAATCCCTTTCTTTCATGAAGCTCTTGCTATCAGATTACAATGTAAGCCTAACTATAAAAGCTCAGCAGGCAGCATCTCAACAATGTTTCTCCCTCAGAAGAGGAGGATTAGAAAAATTTATTCCAGTCAGAAAAGCTGTTATTGGACTGCAGCTCATTCTATATCTTCATTTTATAGTCTTACATAAGGGAAGCAGAAACGGACAACTTAGAGAGTTCAGTACATATGAAAAGCAGTTATTTCCCACATATTGAACTCATTTGCATATATGACAACTGACATGGCGCCCCCACCAAGGCAGACATACTTTCTTCTCTGGTTTCCAGTACCTTTCACTCTCTTCTTTTCTTCACAGCTCCTATGTCAGGTACCATCATGGTTAATGACTAATTGATGGGCCAGAAGAGTATTTATCAGTGTACAATATAGGACTTCTAGATTTATCTGCATTCTATAAAGAGTAATTAGTACCTATCCAACAAGCAGTGGTCCAGGAAGGGAGGACTCTGTACTAATTAATAGCAAGCAACCCATGGGAGGCATGTGAATACAGTAAGATGGGGGTTGCTTTTAAGAAACTTAAAATCTTTCTGGGAAAAAAGAAGAATGGGTATAATGTTTTCAAGGTCTCCAAGTAACACCTTATTCAAGCAGAGTTGACTATGATGCCAAACAATACCAGAGTCTTTTCTGAAAAGGGAACAAAGGATTTCGTAAACAAAACAATGACCAGAAGAGAAGGAAATTAGAGGGAAAAGCATACAGAAAAAAAATGAGGTCCTAAATAATAACACCAAAAAAGGTACACCCTCACAATGCATGTGAAACTCACTTAATATATTACTGAGTGAAATCTATCTTAAGGATGGCTTCGACACTCCACCTGTAAGACTTAAATGCCTGAAATTTTTCTAAATTTTTAATTATGATGTAGTATAGGTACCTAGCAAGTACTATTTTGAAAGTTTTCTAAATTAAAATCAGAGGTAAAGTGTATGTTATATAGTATAACTGCAGGTATTTCACAGGAATTTACATGTTGCTTGAACTTTTCTGTGAAATACATGAACTAGAAAGTAACTCCAACAACAATAAGATTCAGTATTCAAGGTTGTTGCAATAATAATTTTCTGAGCTTGGTATGCCCATTTTATAGATGCTGCTTCTGATTCTAAAGCAGTTCTGAGGACAAAATACAGTTATGGAAAAGAAGAGACTGTCTGCTTTCTGCCACTTTTATTAATTTACATCCTGCACATCTTCTTCTAATACCAGAATTTATCCTCCTCTCTACTGCCGGCATGTAGGACCATGCCTGGCAGATATGTTGATAAGTGTATATGTAAAACGAACTATTAACTTGATCATAAAAAACAGTAGGTCTTAGTGCCCCCACCAAAATATGAATCTGCCACCACCTGGAGGGGAGATGTCGATGCTTGCTCACTCTACAAAGACTTAAAAATTGATTGTAATGTGGTCCGCACTGATCAAGAAAGGGTATAAATTATTGGATTTTTAGACATGATCTCTCCTTTTGAAAACTTTCAAGAACACAGATAGATTTGAAAAATTACTTGGTTTAATTCAAGTCCTGGAGAGGAATATAAGATAGGATGAAACAGCTCTCACACACACAGTCTCATTCTGAGATTCCTGGAGGTAGGATTGCTATTTCAGACTGAAGTAGAGGTAAGAGCCAGTGACTGGTACAGCCCCTTTGGATATCAGTATGGCAATTTCTTATAAAATTAGGAAACAACCTTCCTCAAGACACAGTAATATCACTTTTGGGTATATACCCAAAGGATGCTCAATCGTACCACAAGGACATGTGTTCAACATGTTCATAGCAGCTTTGTTTGTCATAGCAGAACATGGAAACAACCTAAATGCCCCTCGACTGAAGAATGGATAATAAAAATGTGGTACATTTACACAATAGAGTACTAAACATCAGAAAAAATAACAATATCTTAAAATTTGCAAAATGGATGGAGCTAGAAAACATCATATTGAATGAGGTAACCCAGACCCAAAAAGACAAATATCATATGCACTCACTCATAAGTGGCTTTTAGACATAAAGCAAAGTAAACTACCCTACAATTCACAATCCTAGAGAACCTAGACAACAAAGAGAACCCTAAGAAAAACATACATGGATCTAATCTACATGGGAAGTAGAAAAAGACAAGATATCCTGAGTAAATTGGGAACATGGGGACCATGGGAGAGGGTAGAAGGGGAGGGGAGCATAGAAAAATGTATAACTCAATAAAATCAATTAAAAAAAAGAACCTGTGACTGACTGCTTTGCTTTTCTGGCCTTCAGGTTGAACTCCCCACCCCACCCGCCCAAAATAAATAAAAACATGAAAAAATCAAAACTATTTGGTAAGATAATCTTCATAGAGTTGAGATAGTGTACCATTGAAATAAACTGTAGAAGGGAAATACAAATTATTAAACAGGCATGTCATTAGCTGAAACACTTACTTTTAAAATTAATGATCAGTTGTAGTCAATAAAGCTCATTTCTAAAGTCTGCTTAATCAACTAGTAGAAGGTAAGAAATAAAGTAATAGTTTTTAATTACATTAAAATCAACTATTTCTTAGTGTGTATCTTCAGTGTTTCATAGAATCAAAAGAATGTTCTATTTTGAAGTCAAACTAGCTAGAGCCATTTAGACTGCATTTTCTATTACAGTACAACACTGTCTTTAAACTGTAAGAATTATGTACCAAGAAACCTAGCAAATTCTTTATTATATATGACTGTACTAGCCTTTTAAACAGCATCTTTACAAACTCTGTTGTAGGGTGTTATTACATATAGTAATAAGATGCTGTAAGTGTCCCCAGAGCATGTGTTCTGGTTGATTTTTCTAATGTGCCCACTGAGAAACACCTTAGTATTTTCCTGACGTGGAAGACTACTCAACCAGATTTGCTCATTGTGTTCCTCGCATGATACTCATTTTGAATCAAATGCTCTGGAGTTTCCGGTGTTTTCTTTAAAAAAATAAAAAGATGGAGCTATGCGAACCTGTCAGTAAGAATTCCCTATATACATTATACGCTTTTTAAAGAACAACCAAGTGCTAGGGAGATAGCTCAGATAACACGTGCATCCCAAGCACAGGCATATGAGTTCCATTCCAGCACCCACAAAAACAGTTTTCCAACTGTCGTTGTTTATAACTGAGGACTTGAGGAGTGAAGTCAGGCAAGTCCTGAACTTCACTGGCTGGTCAGCCTAGCCTGCTCTGTAACAAAATCTGAGGTAGATAATATCCTGAGAGACAATACCTGAGATCAACCTTTGGCCAGGACAGGCTTGCATATACCCAGAGAAAAAGGCAGACGGGGTGAAGGATGTTTTTTTGGGGGGTTGTTTATCTGTTTAACTTTTCTGAGTATATTGCTGTTATGTCCACATTTTATCTCATAAGAATATTACCCAGAATAATCTATTGCTCTCTTATTTCTATGTTTGAGGAGTAAAAATTTAAGCATCTTTGGAGAGGATATAATTTAATATTTAAGTACATGTTAATGATTTGTTCTTCTATTATAGTTTTAAGAAATGTGATATAAATATAAATTTTGAAAAAGAAATTAAGGAGTAGATATCATAACTATGCTCAAATGAGAATTAAGCAGTCTTCACCCCAGCTTTCCCAGCCAAACCATAGCTAAGGCCAGCTTTCCCAGCAAAGCCCTACGGGGTCAAGCAAGTGTTTATGTAGCTGATGATTCTGTGGGCTGGCAACTTGTGTTGGACTTACCTGGAACTCAAGTTTCTCCTCATAAACCACAGCAGCCAGCTGTCAGTCAGCTTCAGTGCACTAATTTGGAGAGGTATCTGGATCTGTGTGGAGCTGCATGTACAGCTAGCCACCTGCTTCTCATCACCTAGCAGCCTAGCTCGGCCATCTCTGCATGAGACTCTCAACAATGTGAGACTCAAAAGCAGAACTGTCAAGACCAACTAGAGTTAGACTTGGAACCTGTCAAGTGTCATATCTGCTATATCCTATTCATTAAAATAAATCACTACTAATTTGAATAAGAAGCTCTACCTCATCACAGAAGAAATTGCTAAGTATTGTGGTTCTTCGTGCTGCTTGTCACCAGGTGATCAGCACCAATTTCATCTTTTTTTCATATTCTTTTATTTTTCATTCAAAACTTTACACTTCCTCCCCTTCTCCCAGTCCCCTCCCCCTCCCCCACTACCCCTCCTTCTTCCCCCCTGCTTCCTTAAGAGGGGGCAGGGTACCCTGCCCTGTGGGAAGCCCAAGGCCCTCCCCCACTCCATCCCAGCCTAGGAAGGTGTGCATCCATATAGACTAGGTTCCCAAAAAGCCAATACATGCAGAAGAGATAGGTCCCAGTGCCATTACCATTGGCTTCTCAGTCAGACCCCATTGGCAGCCACATTCAGAGATTCCAGTTTGATCATATGCTCATTCAGTCCTGGTCCAGCTGGATTTGGTGAGCTCCCATTAGATCAGGCACACTGTCTCAGATGGTGGACCAGCCCCTCGCGGTCCTGACTTCCTTGCTCATCTTCTCCCTACTTCTGCTCTTCAACTGGTCCTTGGGAGCTCAGTCCATTGCTCTGATGTGAATGTGGGTCTCTGTCTCTATCTCCATCCATCGGACGAAATTTCTATAGTGATGATCAAGATATTCATCGGTGTGACTATGGGACAAGGCTAATTCAGGCACCCTCTCCTCTGCTGCACAAGTACCTAGCTGGGGACATCCCTGTGGACACCCATGATCCCCTCTAGAGCCAAGTCTCTTGCCAATCCTAAAATGACTCCCTTAATGTAGATCTTATTCCCTTCTCCAATATTCACCCTTCCTCCATCTCCACCCTCCCACTCCCTGAAGCTCTCCCCAGTCCTTCCCTTATCCCTTCTCCCTCCCCCTTTCCCTTTCACCCACCCTCACCCCCACCTCTACCTCCACCCCTATCCCCACTCCCGTGCTTCCAACTTTTGCCTGGCGATCTTGTTTGCTTCCAATTTCCAGGAGGATCTATATATGTTTTTCTTTGGGTTCACCTTGCTATTTGGATACTCAAGGCTGTGAGCTATAAGCTTAATGTCCTTTGTTTATGGCTAGGGTCCACTAATGAGTGAGTACATTCCATAATCATCTTTTTGGGTTTGGGTTATCTCACTGAGTATAGTGTTTTCTATTTCCATCCATTTGCATGCAAAATTCAAGATGTCATTGTTGTACTGAGTAGTACTCTAATGTGTATATATTCCACACTTTCTTTATCCATTCTTCCTTTGAGGGGCACCTAGGTTGTTTCCAGGTTCTGGCTATTACAAATAATGCTGCTATGAACATAGTTCAGCAACAATTTCTATAGTTTTCCAAATCACAACCCCTGTGACAGGATCACTAAAGTCTTACTCAGTTATAGCTCCAAACTTAGACTTCAGATAGGTTCTTGTGGAATGAAATGCCATGATCTGTGACTCAATCATTTTTGCTGGATTCAGTAAAATGGTTTCACATCTGGCTTCATTTGGCCTCGCTAATGCTAATTGCAATCAACTCTCCAGAGGCCCAGGAGCTATTTAAGAAAAGTGGCAACTTGGATGGCTTGTCACTGGCTCTAAATTGCTTTTTGACTGTGCCGAAGTCAAGCTTAAGTTATGCCACAGGGCTAACATGGGGTTTCAAAATAACAATTTGTGAAGTAACTCTCCGCAAACATCTGTAATGCATCATGAACCATGAAAACCACTCAGTAAAGCACAGAGCCACAGTGGGAGGTTGCCCAAGGCTCTGATTCCAAGAAGGCATGGGAAACTTTGGGGTTCCTTCTGTGGCTATCTATTGCACAGTCTACATAGCTAATATCACTGTAAAATGATTATTTTATTCAGTTATGGTATGATTCTTAAGAATAAGCTGGTATGTAGATTCTATGTCTGCTGTCATGTGTAAGGGGAGTGAATCTCTGGTAGAATAATTATTTCCACAAATTTAAAGACAAAGCATGCTATAATTATCAGTACAAAATAAGTCAACTGCTCAGAGTAATTCACCAGCTACTATCTCATTAAAGCCAAAGAACTTGAAAAAGTTAGAGAACCCTTTTTCACATCACATGGTTTGTATTCTATTTTAGACTGTTGGGAAATTATTAATCCATTATTTGTTAATAGTAAGTTGCTAATATTTAGAAGAAACTAGCAGGGAAAGTTAGTTTTAAGGTAAAATTAATGGACCAATCAATATTTTACCCAAAAAAAAGAAAGAAAAGAAAAAGCTTAAAGACAGTACCCTGCCTGGCTAGCCAGTCTAAGCATCAAATTCCCAGGAAAGTAACAAACCAAAAATCCCATGGCTCATTAATAACCCATGTTAACTATTTCTATCAAAATTGTTTTAGTGGTTTACATACTTGCACTGGATATTTTTTAATAAAAAGTCAGCTATATATTATTAATAAATAACTATAAACAAATATGAACATGTCTAAAATTGGAAGATAGTCTATATCCCATGACACAAGTGAATTAATAGAATCTTTAGCCAGCCTGCTCTCATGGTTTTTAATTAGTAAATTAATGTGTTGTTTATATTGCCAACTTTACAGAAACTTGAACCATTGGAGACAAAGAATTAGCAAAATTGATCAGAATCTAGAATTAAATTACAAGTTTATTATGTAAAATTGTGATAATAGAAGTTAATCTAACGAAAGTAGTGAAGAGGAAAAGAAAATAACCTAACAGAATAGCAGCATGCAATCATGCAATCCTCTGCTTCCTCAGTTACCCATTCTTTATATTACACTTACGACTGTGGCTTTCACATACTATGAATGTATAGACAGTCATCAGGTTAACATTAGACATTGAATTAAATAGATTTTTAAATGTTTAGACATATTTAAAGTTCAAAACAAAGATGACTAGTGTATTCTGATGCAGAAACTTGAGACTTGAAACCTACAGAACATCTTATAGTACATACACATTGATTGAATTGCCTGGACCAGAAGATAAAATGTCCTCATGTGAACACAATGACAGGAAATTAATTTTCTCTAATGTAGCATTTCAGCAAATAGCACCAAAGAATATCGTGAATCCTAGGAATGTCAAGGACATGATTATGTTATCCATAACTTAAGGTTAAAAAATCTGTAAAAGCCAGGTAACCGTATCATGAGATTCACTAATAAAAAATTCAAATTTTGGCTTATATTCCTTTCCATAGAACATCTGTGTTCAGAGAACATATTTGTAAAAACCTTCAGCTTATTACTACTAAACAGTCAAGGTACTGGACAATTTGTGATTAAAGCCCAAAACAAAGATGAAGTCTGCATTCTTGCCATGATTGTGCTTTAAGTTTCCTGGTATTTTTAAAGCAATCAGAAATGAAAAGACTTTAGAAGAACAAATTCTATTAGGGCATCAAAGACTTCAGAACGAGTTGCTTTGAATAACTAAGAATCACAAAACAGAACGTGAACTAGCTATAAAATATGGAAAGAAGTACAGAAAACCTGTCTCCCTGACACTTAACCCCAATCAATAGATTAAAATGTATTCCAATAACAAAACATTCTTGAATAATTAATACTTCAATCCTGGAATAGAACACAGTTCACCTTTCATAAGAAAACTTGAAGACTGGTTTCCAAAGACACAGGCTTTAGAAATAAAATGGAGTATTCTGCAACAGAAATAATACCCACAAGGTAATATTTTCCAATAAAAGTGTAGATATAGTGTTTACCAGACTGCCTTCAGTCAGCAAGGCAGATTCCAGTGAAAACTGATGTGCCCAGGAGGAGCTAGACATGTCCGCTGTGTATCTCGGAATTTAGCATCAGCCTCAGAGGTCTCTTTTAACTACAAGCAAGGCAATGTGCTTTTTAAGGCCTTGCAATGTGGTTGCCTGTATTTACACACTTATGCTGGATTGAAAAATAAGACAAAGTGACTGCAAAGACAGCCAACACCTTCTTCAAGATAAAATAAAATTGAAATTTTGCAAAGAAACTTTGAGATAATGTATAAGAGTTAATGGAAAACCAACCAAATAAAACTATAGATGGCTTCAAAACATACATAGTCATAGATGTGCCTGATATTGAATGAAAAGAAATATGAGCATGCTCTAGACAGATGTTTGGAGAAGACTGTGATGTCTAGAGAAAGAGTCATAAAGAGGCTGAGTTCTTAATGACCACCTACAAAAACACAAGGGAGTCTTCCTGATCAAAGTATACCAACAAAACAAACAGACAAAACTAGTGTTAAGCAGCGTACCACTTCAGTCAAAACCTGATTATTTCATAATATCTACAGTTATTGGGAACACTTAACTTATTTTCTCTCCATACTAAACATATGAGTAAGCGTTACCACTAAATCACAATCATTTTTCTAGTTTTCATCAAGACAAAGGTGGATTGTTCTTATAAATACATACATTGCATATACTACCTATATATATATCAACCTTAACTAGATCATTTGAACCTGCTGCAAATTCTAGAAAGAATAATTTTTTTAAAAAAATACGCTGAATCACAAAGTTGTAAGACATTCAAATTTTATATTTTTAAGCATGATTTTCTGATCTCTTCAGTCCTACACAGACACACATTTATATAGGAGAGATCACAGTACACACTACTTTTAGAAACTTGTTTCTTTCCATCCCTACCCTACCACAAATCCCAGGGTAAAATTCAGCACACCAGGGTCAGCTTTCTAGCATTGCAAATACGCCTTAGGTTTTCCATTCTTCTTACTTTTATAAGAGGGAAGTT
The DNA here is from genome assembly GCA_004026605.1 of Ondatra zibethicus. Lineage (NCBI taxonomy): Eukaryota > Metazoa > Chordata > Mammalia > Rodentia > Cricetidae > Ondatra > Ondatra zibethicus. Next base: position 18,685 of record PVIU01016110.1, on the reverse strand, counting down.
CACATCAACAAGGGCATTCTTAATTGCTGTTTTTACAAAAACTGCACCACAGTCTACAGTTTTACTCACATACCATTACTCTCATTCAATAATAATCTTGAAAACTCTTCAGGGTCACATGGGAGAAAAACTAATTCATTTTTTTTCCAAAAGATTCAAAATATTGCATGGTTTTTTGATAGCCCAATATATGAAGACATTTTCTCATTAGAATTTTAATGGATTTCTTATGTTGAGAAACTTAGGAAGAGAAAACATCTGTAAATATATGTATTCTTGTATATTTACAATCTTCTTTCTCTAGGTCAGAGTCCAAAAGGTAGAAGAATGAAGTTGTTTGTAGCGGAAATCGATCCTGTAAGCATGGTGGTTTGCTAGTAGATTGAGTCTGGAACCTTGTTGTGAGTTCAAGACCAGCTTAGGCTGCATATTAAGCTCCATGCTAGCTCGGAGAGAGACAGACTGAAGGAAACTACCTCTCCAAAATCTAAAACTATAAAAAGAAATAGAAGCCGCTGTGGCTTTTGTGGAAGTTCTTTAGCATGAAAGTTTTCTGTGGTGTGATGGCATCACACACTAAGAGATCAGCAGAAAGATGATCTTGTGTTCAGTGGGGACCTGACTTTGCTCCTTGTTAGCTTCAGGCCTATGCATGAACCTTGACATCTGTCAAGGTCTCTTCTTCAAAATGAGGTTTAAAACCAAAGATTCTAAATGTTCCTAACCTAATTCTAAAGTTCAGTGACCTTCTACTTTATGTTCAAAAACAAAAATCTAACTAACACTATAAATGATATAAAATATCACTTTAAAACATATTTCATCCAACACCAATCAGGTCTCAGTAGTACCCCCAAGTCACATTTTTCTCTCTTAAATATTGTAAGCATCCTTAATTCATGGAAGACGTTTAAAAACCTCATGGTGCTTTTAGAATTAGAAAATGTTCAATGCAGAAGGAGTTCCAAATTGGGGATGGGAGGGGGAGTATCTAAATCTAGAATTTCTTTCTTTGACTAAAGAAACATTTGAATATGTAAGGTTCTGGTAAATGATTAATGATTTCTCTGAAGTTAAGATGTCTTCCAAATGCAACAGAATGTTTATAGAATAAAAAAATGTCCTTTTCTCTAGACAAGAGCCTAGAATCCCTTATTTAACATAACCAGTTTCCTAAAATTTCAAATACAAGGATTGAATCCCCATCACAGTAAATTTTAAGGTCAAATATGTATATGTGAATCACCACTAATTCAGCATTATATAAGTATGAAGACTTAAAGAAAATTCAGCAGTAGCACAGGCCTCTTTCCTGAGTTTGGTCCTGCATCACTGCATGAGCCTACATGTACCAGAAAGCATGCAAGTTCTGTGAGGTTGAGACTTGGGAGAACTCTGCTTATCTCCCAAATTGGTGGCAAGGCACTACTTTTCTGAACAGTGGCTATCCTGGGACAGCTCAGAATGAAGCAGGACTGTATTCACTCAGAATTACACAGGATACTTGGCACAGGACATGGAAATAGAACTCAGTGCTAGACTGTATGGTGAAACTTAACCATAGGCAGACCCTAAACTATGATTAGTAGCTAATCCTTCAGTGCCAAGAAGATAATGTATGCCAGCATAGACCAACATTAACTCTTCCCCCATTCACAAGCAACACACCTGTCATGGATGTAGAGAATCCTGGCCTTGCATCGCCCTCTAGTGTTGAAACAATAACCACAGGTATATGGCAAACCTAGACCTGGTGTCTCACTTAGGGTTGAAATAGCAGGGATTATAGGTTAAAAAGAATTACTCGGGGGCTGGAGAGATTGGTTCAGTGGTTAAGACCACTGATTGCTTTTGAAGAAGACTTAAGTCAATTCCCTGACCCCACATGGTAGCCCATAACCATTTGTGATTCCAGTTCCAGGCGAGCCAACACCTTCTTCTGACTTGGCACACACACACACACACACACACACACACACAGAGAGAGAGAGAGAGAGAGAGAGAGAGAGAGAGAGAGAGAGAGAGAGAGACAGAGGAGGGAGGGAGAGAGAGAGAAAGAGAAAGAGAGAGAGAGAAAGAGAGAGAAAGAAAGACAAAACATTCATACATATAAAATAAATAAATTCTTTGGTTAAAAGGAACTGCTCAGCTTGCTCAAAATTTCTGTAAAGAGGCATAATCATCCAGTCTTAGCAAACTATGATTAATAGCCAATCCTTCAGTGCCAAGAAAATAATGTATGCCAGCACAGACCAAGTTTTCAAGAAAACTAACTTCAATTAACTCATAACCAGGATGGGTGAAGTCCAGTAAGGAGAATTAAAAACAGCAATTGCAAGAAAACACAGCATTCAGTGAAACATGAGGAATTGGTTTGACCCTACAGTGGAGGAATTTAACCCATTCGAAGCATTAATTTATAAATGAAACAGAAATCATTTATATGAAAACTAAACTAAGTGAAATTTAAAATACAATAGAATACATCATCAACAAAATTGATCAAAAGAAAAGAAAATAGGTAGCTCAAAGACAGACTATTTGAAAATCAACAGAAAAAAAAAAGAAAGGAAACAATGAGGCAGACAGGGAGTTTCCAGTAACAGCAGTGAAAGAAGGGAGCAATGGTTGGGTTCTTAGGAGTCAATAACCATGTGAGAAAGATGAAGGGGTAGAAAGCTCATTCAAAGGGTTATGACTAAGGACTTCTCAAACGTAGCCTACAAGCTTAATCAAGTATACAGCAAGACCGTTTGAATTAAGTCCTCAAAGACAGATGATAATTATAACTAGGAGACATAAAGGCCAAAAGAGAAGAAACAAACCATATACAGGTTGTCCCAATTCACTGGAGAGTAGATTTCACATCAGGAACTTTATTGAGTAGGAGATAATACTATGACGCTTTCAGAATATTGAGGGATTTTCCAACCAAGAATACTATGCTTAATGAAATCCCCACTAGCTCAGGTGAGCAGTCTCTGTGGGTTTCCCCGTCATGGTCATGACCACCCCTGCCCCCAGTGCTCATACAATTCTTCCTCAATCTTGTCAAGTAGACTCAAGGAGCTTGGTCCAGTGCTTGGCTGTGGGTCTCTGCAGCTGCTCCCATCAGTTACTGGATGAAGGCACTATGATGAGAATTATGGTAGTCACCAATATGATTATAAGAGAAGGCCAGTTCAGGCACCCTTTCCACTATTGCTAGAAGTCTTAGCTGGAGCCATTCTTGTGTGGATTCCTGTGATTTCCCCTGGCACCAGGTTTCTCCCTAACCCCATAACTGCCTCTATCAAGGTATCTTTTTCATTACTCTTCCCCTCCATGCTGCCCCCTATTCGACCAACCCAGTCCCTCATGTCCCATTCCCCTAACCCCAATTTACCTAGGAGGTCTCATCTATTTTCCCCTTCCAGGGAAATTCATTCATTCCTCTTAGGCACCCCCTTGCTACTTACCTTCTCTGGGGCTGTGAATTGTTGCCTGGTTATCCTTTGCATTACATCTACTATCTACTTATAAGTGAAAATATACCATGTTTGTCTTTCTGGGTCTGGGTTACATCACTCAGGATGATTTTTTTTTCTAGTTTCATCCATTTACCTGCAAATTTCATGATGCAAAATTGCGAGTTTAATAGGAAAAATAAATAATAAATATCTGACAGGAAAAAAAAGATAAAAATACAAAACATCACCAAGAAAACATTGATAAAAGTATAATGGATATACCATGCTAGACAAGGTAAGGGAGAGAAGAAGCAATAAATAAAATTAGAGATATAAAAGGCACAACAGGAACACAGAGGATCTTTGGAGAGTCAAACAAGTTTAATTAACAACCTGACTGCACAGAAGAAATGAACAAATTCCTGACAGCACACACCTGTCAGTCTTGAATCATGAAGAAATGGAAAACCAGACCATGAGAGTAAAGAGATAGAACTGGTAATTAAAAGCCTAAGAGCCCAATACCAGATAGTCTCATTTCTCAATTCTACCAAATATTCAAAGAGCTAACACGAATTCATCTTACAACATTCCACGAAATCGACAAGAAAGAAATTCTTACAAATACATCCTACATAGTCACCGGTATCTGGATACCAAAACCAGACAAGGATGCAACCAGGAAAGAAAACCATAGTTAGATGTTCCTGGCGCTTTTCACAAATATAAAATAGTCCTCAAAACCAGACAAGGATGCAACCAGGAAAGAAAACCATAGTTAGATGTTCCTGGTGCTTTTCACAAATATAAAATAGTCCTCAAGCAGATACTGTCAAATGCTTTGTGGCGAGATGGCTGAGCATTGAGAACCATTGCCATGCAAACCTGAGGACAAGCACGTGGTCTACAGAAGTCATCTCAGTGCATAGGAGGCAAAAACATGAAATCTTCTGAGTGAGTGTGCAATTCAGTGAGACATGATGTCTCAATACATAAGGCAGAGAATGACTGAGGAAGACATCTGGTGTCAACATGGGTCTCACACACACGCATGTACACCACACACTGCTAAGCACCCTCACACATGCAGATATACATATGCATACACACACCAACATATGGCAAAAAAACCCCTTCAAAACAATTCTGAGAGCACATTAGAAATTATTGTGGTAAAAAGGCACCCATCCCAAGAAAGTAAGAGCATATCTGCATATGCGAATCAATCAATGTGATAGATTCCATGATGATCATCTCAATGAATGTAAAACTGCATTTTATAAAATTCAAAATCTCTTTGTTTTATACATATAACACATAGAGGAGGGTGTGTGTTTGTGTATGTGTGTGTATAAAACACTCAATAGAATTATGGTTGTTACTAAGTAACAATGTTATACTTAGCATTTACCAAATCCTTGGCACACACGCACACACACAGGAACTATCCTTTTCACCACTTATATTCAACATGACACTGCAAGTTTTAGCTATAACAGTAAAGAATTTAAATGGCATGCAAATGAGAGATATGACAGACTGTCACCATGCTCAGATGACAGGCTTTCACATATGGAAAACAACAAATTATATTGCTGTTCTCCAATAATGAATTGTCTGAAATAGAAGTTAAAACAATTATCCCACTTTCTAAAGCTATAAAAAATACTAAGATACAAATGTAACAAAAGAGTTAGGAGACCTCAACAATGAAAATGATCAAACATTGAAGAAATTGAGTAGAACACATTTCAAAAAATAATGGAAAGATATATTGAGTTCACACACTAGAAAAATCAGCATAACCAAGGCACCCACATGTTCTAAAGCATCAATATGATCTTTATTAGGATACCTCTGAAATTATAAACATAACTGGAAAACTAGCCTGAAAGTTTGTACTCAAACACCAGACAATTGCTGAAAAGTGAATAGCCAAAGCCATCAAAAGCAAAAAAAAAAAAAAAAAAAAAAACAGTCTAGAAGGATCAAAGCAGGAGGATTTACCCTACCTAATTTCAAAGTTTACTTAAAGTTGTAGCTGCAGTGAGGTGTGCCAGTTTAACATCTAATTCCAACAATGGAGGACAAGACAAGGAGACAGCAAGCTGGAAGCCAGCTTGGGCTACACAGAAAGGCCCCTATACTGGATGTGAAGGCAGAGGGCATAGAGTGTGGAGAGGAAAAGTCACAGAAAAAAAATGGGAAGTCTGAGAATAAACTCATGCATCTACAATCAGTGAGGTTTGTTGTTGTTCTTGTTAGCTTGTTTTCTTTTTTTAAATAAAGGTGCTAAAAACAAGGATTTTCTAAGATATGCTGTTGGAAAATTTGTATATCCACACATAAAACAATGAAAGTAGATCCCTTCCCCCTACACAGATCCTAGTTACAAAAGAATTCAAATGAATTAAAGACAATGAAGTATAAAGTCTGAAAGCTAAGAAAACAGTAAAGGGAAATTGGGAAACCTTCAGAACATTGGAAAGGGCAAGGGAATTTTATATAAAACTCTAAAAACATGGGAAATGGCCAAAAAAGTGGCAAATGTCATTTCCAGATCATATTGAGCTCTTGTGAATGTGTCTTCAGAGCCGTGCTTGGCTTTGTTTCTCATAGTTGTTTTGATTGACGTGTTCCTCTCACTTCACCTTCTTTTCACCAGATATCTTCTGCCCTGGTTTTCATTGGGTGGTGGCTGTGGTAGCTCACAGTGTACAGTGTATGAGGAGATTGAAGAGTCTTTTCTCTTGCCTCCATTCCAAGTATGTTGTAGGTTGGTGAGATTCTTCCTGGATGTGCAGAACAGGACCAGGTTCAGTAACTCAAGTTTCCTTTGTAATGAGGTGTGTTCACTAAGAGGTTATTTCTGTGCATGAGTTGGTTTCCAAGTGGGATTAGCAAATGCACTCTCAGTCCTTGATTTTGGAGCACAGAACTGAAATAATATTACTACTTGTTGTGCTCTGTGCTTATTAAAATATTTATCAATGTTTCCTTAAAAAGATGTGAATGTCTCATAAAGTAAGATTTTGACAAACTTGAAAGAGTCAGATACATAACTGGAATATATGCCATAGACATGCTGGTATAGGTTAAATTATTCCATTAGAGCTTCTGTATTTTGAAGAAAAATAAAGCCTGGGTGCAAAAATATTTTCACTATCCTTGTTCATTTTTTCTTGGCAATATCCACCAATATACTTACTTCATTCTTTCATGCGTTTGAAGAACATATATGAAGTGGCTTCCAGATGACCAAAACTAATAAGCATTAGAGATTAGGTACAAATGTGGTCCACTACTCATAAAAGGAAATGCAAATATCATTGACACCCAAAAAAAATTATGAGAAAGAATACCTTTAGGCAATATTACCCAGTGATACTACAGACTTTCCCTTCTTTTCAGTTGTTTTTATAAAAACTCATGAAAGTAAAACCACTTTCTTATGTAACGTAACAAATTCTGAGTTGAAATGTCTCCTCTAAATTCTTTCTGAAAATGATGATGAGTGTTTACTTCCTGTAACTCCTTCTGAACCTCATCATAAAAGATGACAGTCAGTCGTCAGTGTCATGACTATACAGTCCTTTAACAAAGCCCACAATTCCATAGAAGTCCTTCTGCATCTTACACAGGACCACAGGAAAGGTTTCTGCCAGCTCCTAATTCTCACCCCCAAGTACAATCTTCTTACCCATTCCTATCCTCTATTACCAGATTCTTTGAGTTTTTTCTCATTTGATTTGGATGCTGTGGGTAAATGCTCCTGAAATTCTGAAGTGAACAGAATCTTATGGCCATATCCTTGACTCCTTTGAAGAATCCTGGGATTATGTTTGATGATGTATTTCCTTTATTCCTAATGTTCTGTATTTCTGAGAGACTAGAGACGGAAATCAGTTGGTTTTCAATTGCTAGGATCAGCTCCTTCACATTTTTGATGTATTGTACTTGTGAAATGAGCAGTTCCCCTTTGGCTCATTTCTCTATATGCACAGCTGAGCTAAAGCATCTACATAGAAAATCCTATTAGGCAGATTCAGTTGATCTACATGAGTAAAGTATAGTTCCTGTTATTTCAGGTCATATTGTTAACAAAATTTTCAACAATAAAATGAAGTGACCTTTACATCAACATCTTCTGACAATTTCTTCAATGTCCCTCAATCCTTATCCAATTTCTCCTGAAGACCCTTCCATGCTCATTAATAGTATCCCTTCCTACCCTTGTGAGTCTAACTCCAGGATCACCACCTCATGTTTAGGCAGCAGAACTCACTTCCCAGCAAGAGAAGGCAGGGTGAGGCTTCTCAGGTGAAATGTGCCACTATCCTCTGTTCAGAATGTTGGCTAAATTACCAGGGTCTTCATGCTGTTTCCACTGAGGGTATTTGTAAGGAAATCACAAGTGTCTAAGTTTGATTCAAATTGTTGCAACAATTACAAATTTCTGAATGTGTCTTTTCCTGTGCCATTCCCTATGCAGTTGACATGATCTTCATAACATAACTACATTTTAAGCATTCTTACAAATGAATGTTCCAAGGGGTGTAGAATGAGGCGACAAATCTTCTCAAGAGACCACCACAGAATTTCCAGTATACCAATTCTACTGAATTTTATTTGTCAAAAAAGTTAATGACTGTTGTTGAAGGCTGCTTGTTTGTTCCCAGCTGCCCAGACCATGAAATAATCACTCAGAAACTATATTATTTGCAATACAGTTTGGCCTATAACTTACACGTATTTCTGGCTTACTCTTATATCTTAAATCAACCCACTCCTATTAATCTGTGTATTGCCACATGGCTGTGGCTTCCAGGGTAAAGTTCTTTGCAGAGTCAGTCTCTGATGGGGCTACATGGCTTCTCTCTGACTCTGCCTACTCTCTCCTCTTCTATCTGCTTGGAACTCCCACCTTGCCCTATTCTGCTAAGCCACTGGCCGAAACAGATTTATTTATTAACCAATAAAAGCAAAACATAGACAAAAAGACTTCCCACACCAAATGACCAATTCAGAGCCAAAGGTCAAAAAAGTGAGTTTCTACCTCTGAATAAAAGAAGTAGCAAAATATATGAAAATGAACATGAAATCACAATGCCAGGAAGCAGAACAGCGAGGGTAGTGGGAAGTTGACTGTATACTGAAAGTACTGAATCCCACCCAGTCATAACAGAGTTCACACTATCAAGGAGACACAACCTGAATATCCTACACTGTGATACTTGGTCAATGTACTATGAAGGATAATGAACAATAACAGTAAAGAGTAAACATGAGCAAGGCAGAAATGGGAATTGGGAATACTGAATTTAACTCATTGAAACTAGCTTCTAATAATTGGCAGAAGTCTCTACAGAGGTCACGGATCATTAAGTAAAGCCAATAAAATGTTCTGAAAGGAACAAGATCATATAGAAATTAATCATTACCCCCTGAGAGAGGGAGCAAACTGGAAGTAGGCATGGGTTTTCTTATTCTACAGAATGAGGCATGAGCCGCCCTTTCCAAAGATACAGTATAAAAAGTCATAAAAGGATTATTTATGTCTAAGAGATTCAAGCTAAATAAAAGGGACAAGCCAGACTTAGTCCAGGGTAATTCTTAGTGTTCTCTACAAAAGTAAGGAACAGGGATTGGGATGAAGCACAGAGGTGTATGGGTGTGTCTATACTTCAACTACTACTGCACACAGCCAGGTTCAATCTCTAGCACCAGAAAAAGATCAAAGAAACATAAGGACTTGTTCCATATGGCCAAGAACTATTCACAATGCCAGGTCAATACGGGGCCTGATGAATGAGACAGGACTACTCTATTCTGCCTGTTTAGGGTCTGTTGATGTAAAGGAAGGAAGACCCTGTGAGCAGGGGTATGTATATTCATCCACACAGCCATGGAGAAATGAAATTAGATTCTTGTGTAGATACCGTTTGACAATGTAAAAGCACGAGTTAATGTCATTTAATCTTGATATACAGTGTATTGTGAAATAATAAGATAATAGTGTTCATCTTGAAAGATAGATTGAACATATGAAAACTGCATTGAGAGAATGGAAACATAGACATTTCCATCAGATATAGATCCATCTAAAATATAGTTAGGTGATGGATTCAAATCTGAAAAATTAGTCAGCGAGTTCTATTTCACAATATACTTCATATGGCTACTTGAGGACATGTCTGTTACAGGTCACATGTAGAGGCTTTTCTCCAGGCCAGCCTACAATCACAGGAAAAGTTCATAAGTACATGGAGAAATGAGGTGGGTACTTTTTATAATGTTAGAATGTTGGTTTGGTGTTTCAAAGGAAGATAATGCATTCTATATCCAGATATGGCTCATCAAAACCAGTCACAAAGGAGCTTGAAGAACAATACTCTTTTGTTTAGAAAACTGGCTTCTACGAACAGTTTCATGATCACTATTATTTAAAATGTCAATTTATTGTGACATCCTTACCAAATCTGGCTTTACCTAGTTAAATTATATGTAGGTTGAATCAAAACAAGCTGCTATTCTATAGGAGGCATAACTGTACTCCAACATGCCAGCTCAAGAGTTGGGTACCCAGAGCTTTCCTACCTGTACATTGACCACCCCCTTAGTTGAGCCTCCTGTACTCTGCCCTCCAATTTTACTCTCTGCTGTAAGAAATTATTAGTCATGGGTTAGTTTATATTTCTTTATTTATACTAAAATCTGGTGTGAGATTCTCCTCTGTATGCTAAATCACTCTTCCCGGTGGCTTGTGTACCATTATATGTTTTAAATCATCTTGTTATGACTGGTTGTCTAATCACATTTGCATTTAAGTTTCTCAATAGAATGTGCCATCTTACCTGGTAGTATGTGCATCTTCCCTCCCCATCGAAGCACTTTAACTAGGACACAGCTCACCTGTGTGTCCAGAGTGAAAGAGAAGGAAGCAGTTCCTAGGGTGCCAAAAATGCACCACTTTTTGCCTAGACAAGAAGACACTCTAGGAAATACCTAAATACCTGGCAAATGAATGTTATTTCCTGCCTTTGCTGTCACAAAGGGAAATGAGAAGCTACTATAAGGTATTATTCTGGAGCTGTCCTAGAGGTCATGCCATTGCTAGTTGATCACAAATTACAAGCTCATTCATGAATGAACAAAATCTTTATCTCTCTATTATCTTTGAGGAACTTTACAAAGATAGAACTCGGGAAGCACAGACCTTAGTGAAGACAGTGTGATATGCTGCTACTCTACAGTGGAAGAATTTGGTCAAAGCAAAAGTGTGTATTGCTGTCACGACTGTGAAGGTCTTGTTTCTCTCAGCACTGCCTCATTCAAGCAACCTCTAGGGCCCATGGTGGGATAGCATCACTAAAGAAATTTCATGAGAAAATTGATCCTTCAGGCAAAGCACAGAGAGGAACGTCTAGTTTTAGTGATGTGAGTTTAAATCTTCTGCTGAGAATCCACTTGAAGAGAAGCAGTGTGTCACTGCATTTCAAGGATTTCCAGGTTCCAAGTGAGAAGGAAAATCCCTCTGTGGTTCTCCTAGCTATAGAGCTGTGAGATGTAGAAGCCCCCACCTCTGCTCTTTCAAGTGTAGGATGGCCTTTCTCTATCACCAACAAGGCTTGTGTAGGTCAGGCTGACAAAAGTGTGCCGGCATGTGGTTTGCGCCATAGGAACAAGAAAAAGCAAAAAAGAATATTTGAGAAAATAACACAGAATACATAAATACAGTCATATTAGAATAGCACAAGCCAGGCATTCAGAATGAAAGATATAGTGTGTCCTATATTATTCAAACATAAAATAAAAATGTGATCTGTTTTTTCATGACAGCATATGTTGAGAAAAGATTTCAGATGAAGCACAGAATTGCAAGCACTTAGAAGAGGTGTTTTACTTATAAAGAGATTTGATCTCAGATAGCACATGTAGTGTTGCAGGAGAACACGATAATATCAAGGTGACCAAGGTGGGTTGGGTTAATCAGAGGAACTGGTTCCTATACATGTGACTTGGGCAGTTTCACTGGGTCTTGTGTGAAAAGCAAAACTTTTGTATGTTATCATTTGAAAAGTTTTAGTTTTTCAAAGAAATATCTTGCCTTTCCCTTTGTACTGGGGCTCAGAGAATACACAGATATTCCTGGATGTCAGGGGAGTCATTCTCAAAGAGCTAAGATTTGAGCAAATATTGACATGAGACACATTTGAAACTCTAGCAGACCAGTGGAGAAAATGCTTGCAAAAGAATCAGAGGATCCATTTCTACTGGATTAAGTGATGAACTGGGGGAAGTCAACTGAGCCTAAGCTTTGTCCAGATTGGCAACAGGACATCTTAAACAGCAGTCACTGAAGCTAATTGACAAGGTCAGCAAAGTCAGTCTGACTGGCCAACCTCACATCCAAGGGGGAGACGTTAGAAACCAAAAGGGGATGACAATCATGATGCAATCTGTCAGTTACTTAGAAAGCTAGGCATGGCTGCAGAGGTCTGTGATCCCAACATTCTGGAGGCAAAGGCAGGAAGGTTGCAAGCATGAAACCAGATTAGGATATATAGTGTGACCTTGTCTACAAAAACCATAAAATCTTAGGAGTCAATACCCCTAATTGTTGCTAATAAGGCAATTATTGTTAAACTCCATGAGATACACAAAAAGGAACTAACTTTCTCTGGATTCAACCTGAGTGTTCTACCAGGAGAAACAGATAGGCTTCCTTCCACAGCTTTTCAAAGTCCACATTCAGGTATGAAAACCTAGCCCATGTTTCCTTGCTGCATTTCTTTTCTGGAACATAGATTGAAGTGGCCCATGCTCAGTTCAGTCTCTCACTCCATTCCTCAAGTTCAACGTGGCATAAATGAATATATGGTGAACTGGTTAAGAGCACACTATATGAACAATGAAAGAGGGTGAGAAAAATATTCCAGAAATCATGGGCAGTTAACTGTTGTCAACACATAGAATGGAGTGAAGAGTAAGTCCAAGCAAAGTATTCCAGGAGAGCTCAGTTGTAAGTATATGGTACTGTGTACATCAGAAGTCCTTTGCTTTGTCCTTTAAATCCATCTAGACAGGTAAACTCACAGACTTCACCTTATCATGGGGAAGAGAAGGCGCCTTAAAAGAATGAGTGTAACACACCACAACTCCACATTGGCTGGCTATCTGAATACCTCAGTAACTCCCCATCTGCTGACTAGCTGACTGTTCTTACTTGAGACAGAAGGACAGGTGGAATGCATGTAGTTTTTGTCAACCATTCGTGGCTCTCTTTGTACCCATGCTTGTCATCAAAGTAGTAAATATGATTTTATACTCTTTACTTTAAAATTAATCATCCTGAAATGGAATTACAAGTGAACTAGTGTTTGTCTGCTTTGAGCACATTTCAAAAGCCTAGTCATCACTTACCCCCGCTAATGGAGTGACACCATCAACTGTTGACTTAACGCCTACATGCCTGGATCCTGTTATCTTAAACTCAACCAATGATTCACAATTTATCTTTCTTCTTTAATCTATCTGACTATTTAAGACTGTTTTTTCTTAGCGCATGAAAATTTCCATGTGAATTTTATTTTGGAATCTAAACATGAAGAAACAGTTTGAATCTTGAGTATATTATTAAAATAATTTAATACTGCACCGTGATAGAAATATTTTTGCTATGGAGCACTTTGCTTATCTTCTTTGTTTGTAGCAATAAATATCTCTATGTCAAAGAATGTATACTTTCATCAAAGCACAAAAATTAATCAGCATAAGCTATTTTTAAAATGATATTAAAAACTATATCAGCATTACTCTAGACCTTGTTCTGTAAGGTCCTAAGGGAAAAGTATTATAATGATTATATATATGTGTGTATATATAATTCCTATATGATGACAGCATAGTTTAAACAAATTATCACCTGGGGAAATGAGACACTACTACTAGAAAAACATGTTAATGCCTAAGACTTCGTTTTTATGATATTAATGACATCTAATAACTCATGCCACAGAATTCCCAGGATTTACATTATGTAAGAATTTTATTAAAGTGCATCTTATAGAAGTTATATTATCTCATTTTACTTTAAAAAGAACAGTTTTATAGGCATTGGGGGTCACAACTGGACATAGTAGGCTATATAAACCCTCAAGAAAGTGAAATGCATCTTAAACCAAAACCAGAAACCACATCCACAACAGCATTGAGGCTCACCGAGAATGGAGCTTGCTAGTAAGAACCTAGATTAAATAATCTTAGTGTTTATGATGTTTATGACTTTTCCCCAAACATCTTCTTAGTGGTTGCTATGTTAGTGTGTACACAGATTTCTGCTGCAACCAACTCTTAAAATGCTTCTTAGCACTTTATTCTTTTAAAGTATTGCACAATTATTTCACACATGCACAGTGCTCTACATGATGCTTCCACAATGCTGATGGGAGAGGAGGTGGGAGACAGAAAGAGAGACAGACAGACAGAGGAGAGAGAGAGAGAGAGAGAGAGAGAGAGAGAGAGAGAGAGAGAGAGAGAGAATAAGAATCAGAATCAGAAAAAGAATAAGAATGAGTGAGAATAAGAGAACTAGAGAGCTCACTTGTTACTGTCTTCTCCAGAGGCTAGGGGACCCTCAGGAAGGCTGTACTGAGGGCAGAATTCAGTCCCCTAGGTCTACGTCCATTGGAGGTTTGCTATAATACAGAAATGAAAGGGTGCAGGAAATACCTGTGTCTAAATGAAGTCAAGTGCTTATTTAAAAAAATAATTTTCTACAGCAGTTGAAAGTTTTGATATCCAGCTTGGAGAGGGAGTGAATACTAAGAAAGACTCTCTTGACTGAAGGTTCAGTTAGTCTCCCTTTGACAATACTGTTTGTCAAACTCTGACGAAGTTCCAGCCATGCTGCTGGGGTTTCCTGGCATTTTCACAAAGATCCGAGAGAAGCCTTGAACCACTGAGTCCTCTTTCCCTTTTGTCTAGTGATTGGGAAGGAGAGCTTGGATTCATACAACATCACTCCTGAACCAACATCTGCTCCCCACTGTTTCAACCCACCTTCCTTTTTTTGGTGCCTTTTTTCTCTATTCTTTCCTAATTTCTTCTAGGAAATATAGTGACAATAGAGGAGAGGTATTGGCAGCTGCAAAGAAGGGAGAAAGAAGAAAGTCCTAGGTGTTTGATTTTTCTTACTGGCTTTGGCCCATCCCTGGCAACTCTGCCCTTGCTCATCTCTGGGAATATCCCCAGTGAACAGTGGGAGAAACTTCTAGGGCCAAAAGGGCTAAATTCAGAGGGGTGAACAAAGGGAAACTACAGGAAGTCTAGCAAAGATGGATCTGAACTGAACTGCTCAGGAAAAGAACATGTGCCCCACACAAAGCCTTTGCAACTAGGCAGGAATGTGGGGAATTTCAAGGCTGCACAACTGGAAGGGACTGATCTGGATCACAGTGTTCAGCTGCAGGAGAGGCAGAATACCTTTACCTTCCTGCTGAGGTAAAGAACTTGGACTTCAAACAGAACTCACAGACACTAAGCGGCAGATCCCAAAATGAGTTCCCATTCTTATGAATATGATTGGCAGTGTCCTGGAGGCTGAGCTGCTCAGAGTTCTTAGAGTGAGGTCTAATAAACAAGGGCATCTTCCTGGTGTAAATGCTCACATCTTCCATCTGCACTTAGAAGGATGGAATTGAGGCAGCATGATCTAATTCTAAGCCATTCTGAGCTACATGTGGGCTAGAGAGGGTATGCCTTTCTCATATCAGTTAGTTAGTTAGTTAGTTAGTTAGTTAGTTAGTTAGTTAGTTAGTTAGTTAGTTAGGTAGGTAGGTAGGTAGGTGTTAAGTATTTTTCTGACCAACAAGCTGACAATAATCCAAATCAGACTAAATTAAAAGATGCCCAGGTTTAATGGATGCCAGTGCTCCCAGGTAGCCCCCTAGAAAAAACATGGATGGGGAAAAGAAGAACTGGAACAAACATGGAAAACCAGGAGACCATGTGTTTATTCTCTGGGGGGGCAGTTTAAATAGCCTGTGGGAGTGGTCTTGGCCTTCCCTGAGGAGAGGTCACCATTTGTCAGGCTTTCTCAGAGGTGGAGTTTGGACTGAGGCAACTCCCAGGGGAGGGAGCTTTGACATGGATCTTTCCACCCAACATTTCAAAATGGATGTGAGGGGACTGGGGTGAAGCTCCCAGGGAAACATTCCAAAGTTTTTTTTGGATAAGGATGTTAGGGGCTGAGGTGACACTTCCGACTAAACATTTTAGACTCTTTTTGGATAAAGGGGTGTCAGCTCAAGTCTGGCTACTTCCTGCGGGCATGGGGCGACACGGGAGTGGGGAGGGCTAGAAGTTGATGGGCTCACACTCAGCGAGAGGTGTGGCTGAAGTAGCATCTGGTTTACTGCCATCCTGGAGACCTCAGACAGCTGTTCCTTGAGGAAGATGAGAAGGCAAGTGGGTAGGAGGAAAAATATATTGTTATTTTTAGCCCTATGAATGGGGCTAGTCATGGGAAGGGTCATTAACTGCCAGAAAGAATGGGACAGAGAAGTGTCCTGGTTGTACAGGAGAGGCACAGGTGAATAAGTGAGACACGAGAGCAGATGTGCCCTTTTAAAAGCAGATTTTAGATGGTAGGTGTCCTTTTAAGCCAGGATAGTTGGTACCAATGGTGTAGTGCCAGGAGCTGGTGTAGGTGTTGGCATTGTCTGGAGGGCCCTTTGTAAGTTGGTCTTGGCCCAGACAGCAGGAGTGACCTATAAAATATTCTTGAAAATGGTTGGGGTTATAATAGCCTCCAGAGATTGTTAGCTTTTTACCAGACCTGATTTTTTGATACAGCAGCAGAACTTTTTCAGGAACATGCAGGTATCTGTAAAACAACTGGAACATGAACATTTTAGAAGACAATTAAAGCAAATTGGGTATTCTGGCTTAATGCCTGAAACCTGTTAATCCTGGACTGTGAAGCCTGTGAAAGAGGCACTCCTCTCTGTATCTTTAACAGGAAACTCAACAAATGAAGTAATGAGCTACCTTAAGTTATCAAATGCCATTAAACAGATCTAAGGGGGATAAATGAGCAGAAATCGGACAACATTTTAGCTACAAAGGCAATCCCAAGTCTCTCTGTAATCTTTAGAGAACACCAACCTTAGAAGCAGTGCTTGCCATTAGCTGCTGAGTCTAAGAGGCCCGCAGATTTTTTCTGTGTGGGGAAGATTTAGTCTACCTGTCTTGGCAGGATGAGATGATTGATCCCCTGGTGTAGTATCCAGGAAGCTGATGAGGTGGAAGACTGCTTTTTCTTGTGTGCATGTGTGTGACTTTGCCATACCAAAAGCAAGCCTTGAGGTGGAAGATCTTTTCTAACTATGTATCTTCTTAGAGGAGCTATAGGATGTTTCAGGAGCTGACATGTCTCTGTGTTAGAAACTCTTTTGTTAAATGCCATACTCTCAGATCTGTAAAGGCGCTTGAGAACTGGGTACCGTTACCTGTTAGTTATATTTAAACTAGACATATAAGTTAAATTTAGACATGTATTTTACATAAATTAGTTACAACTTACCAATGGTAGTAAATATAAAAAAAGATTAAAAGGAATATTTTAATAAGTCAAAGAATACTAGTGCACATGGGTACTCTAACCCAACATGGCACTGAGGTCAAAACAGTGGCTACCCAAATGGTTTTTTTTAGAGCTGTTGTAATCTGGAATTATAAATTTTACAGATCTTAAAACACACATATACACAGAGAAATAAGACAATCATACTATGGAAACAAACACACATAAACAGATAGACATAAAAGCATAGTGTGGCCACATTATTTTAACAGACAAATAAAACTTTTTTTTAGGGACCTGCATTAGCTGAACAACTTAAAATCCCTGGTGTAGGCAGGCAGAAGAAGCCAGGTAAGCACATAGATGGTCCCATTAAGGACCAGATTAGCAGAAACTGCAAGACGAAACAGAAGCATAAGGACGGACACCTATACAGTTTTAGAGTGGAATGAAAGGGGAAAGACAGATCTGGATCCATTGTAGGGAGTTCCAGCATGACAAGATTAATGCCAGGAAAGGAGACACACAATAAACAGTTAGAGAAGCAGGGAGAGGAGTGGGGGAGGGGAGTGGGAGCACAGCATCCAGAAACCATGGGCATTTGGAGCCTTATTTGTTTTACGTTAGGTGTTAGATAGCCCCAATTTAAAAGGATTTTTATAAAAGGCAGGCCAAGGGCATTTGGCAATCTGACTTTGAATTGTAAGAGCCCATTTTTACAAGTCTATGCCAAGTCTCAGAACTCAGTGCCTACCACCATGATAATACTCTTGAGTCAAAAACAGTGGGACGTGAGAAATGTGTGGGCAGACATCTCCACCCACACAGTCCCACCTCATCTAGGACTGCTTGAGGGGTATGGTGCCTGGCTTGGCTGTGACTCCAACAGGACAGCCCAAAAATCATACAGGTCCTAGACCCTAGCAGCATGTACTTGAGAACGGGGAACTTACCCACATGAAGCCGATCTTAGCCTGGTGGAGAGCAAGGGCAAGAAGGCATTTTCCAACATGTAGCCCTGGGCCAGTGGGAAAAACAGACCCCTGTGGAACCTCCAAATGTTGAGTATTTTTCTGACTGACAAGCTTCTCCACCGATGCAGTAATCCCAATCAGACCAAATTAAAAGATGGCCAGGTTTAATGGATGCCAGTGCTCCCAGGTAGCCCCCCCAAAAAACACGGAGGGGGGAAAGGAGAACGGGAATGACCACGGAAAATGGGGAGAACACGTGTTTATTCTCGGGGGGGGGCAATTTAAATAGCCAGTGGGAGTGGTCTTGACCTTCCCTGGGGAGGGGTCACTGTTTGTGGGCTTTCTCGGAGGTGGAGTTTGGACTGAGGCAACTCCCAGGGGAGGGAGCTTTGAAATGGATCTTTCCACCCAACATTTCAAAATAGATGCCAGGGGACTGGGGGGAAGCCCCAGCCAAATAGTAGGTAAATAGGAACTGGACCTAGGTGGAAAGGTAGCCACAACTTTCCTATCTTATTTCAAAGTTATAAATAGAAAACCCAAGTGCTCTAACGAGATTGTGTGACCAGGAAAGCACCTACTGAGACAGTGTGCCTGAACTAATGGGAGCGCACCAATCCACCTGGACTGGGACTGAATGAGCATATGATCAAACCAGACTCTCTGAATGTGGCGGC
>PVIU01016109.1:0-46077 GCA_004026605.1 Ondatra zibethicus | reverse complement strand
CAGCAAGTGAGCATGTCTGCCATCTCCTTTCTTCTTGATTTCCATGCCAAAGAGGCCCAAATAGAATCTGTTGCTGAATTTATATCCTTTTTTATTTTTAATTCTTTAGGAATAGAGGATATGACTTTGGAGCAAGTATGATATTTCCTTCACAGAGATTTGTGTGTTCGTGATGAACATGATCCAAAGAACACTTTAAAAATATTCCCCACAACCAGGTCTCAAATAAACTCTAGTGAAGGTCTAGACAAGAGCGCATGAAGCAAAGGATCCTGGGAGAGCTTTCACTCAGTGAGTGTGTCACTCAGCTCACACGAGCAGGGTTTTAAGCCATTCACATCTTTCTCAGTTTTCCCCTTTAGTTTTATTTTGTGCGTATGGGTGTTTTGCTACATGTAGGTCTGTGCAACCTGTACACGCTTGGTGCCCAAGGAGGACAGAAGGGGGTGTCAGGTCCCCTGGAACTGGAGTTACAGATGGTTGTGAACTGCTGTGTGGGCACTAGAGATGGCGCCCTGGTTCCCTGCAGGAGCAGCCAGGGCTCTTACCTGAGGAGCCATCTCAGCAGCTTCTCTGAGCTCATGATGGCAAAGCGCATATGGCTTGGGTTCCAGCTGTGGGAGTAGCACTCACATCTCCTGGATGGAGATTCAGGGTTCCTGCAACCGCCTCTTCCACTTGTTCTTACACTGTTTATATACCTTACCTTCTACCCATGAATGCTCCCCCCTGAGCTAACTGGGGTCTCTGTCAGAGATGCTTTCCTGGAATACGATGGGAATAAGAGATGTAAGCATCTGGGTTTTAAAAGTGTTAGTTGGGGCTGATGCCAGGTCCGGAGCAAGAACCCAGGGCCTCTGCTGCTAAAGGACTTCAGGAGGCTTCAGACTTCCCAAACACCCTTGGCACTCCCTGCATGTAAGCCCCCTCACCTGGTCCTATGGGAAGGTCGGTTTTGTCTGTGTACCACACAGGTGTTCTCCTATGTGTGGCGGTCAGCGTTCCCACACAGTGTTGCTTCCGGAGAGGGAGCCAGTGTGTGTCACACAGACACAGAAAGAGCATTTTACGGGCTTGTCTAAGCGCCCGTAAGAAAACAGCATATTAAAACACACTCTCAATTCCTCCATTCAAATGTCCTCCATTCAAACTCAAAAATTCTTGAGTGGCCGTTTTTCTCAGTACTGGAATTAGATAAGCTGCGTCCCCATCACACCAGCCTTGTGACACTCCTTCCAATGTCCCCATATGATTTCTGAGCATAGCTCCGGACTCTGGGGGATGACAAATGCCTGTGCATGCTTTTGTTTTCTTTCCTGGTGAGCCAGGAGTCACAAAAAGCCTTGGTTACCACAGAGGGACGCCAAGGCTTAGTCTGGCGTGCAATGAACTACATTGCAGAAGGGTTGGAATAATGTGAACGGCACTGCTCGGTGCAGGTATCTGCTTTATTTGGATAGAAGGTGACGCTCCCCAGAGAGGCCACCAGCCTGCTCCTCTGCAGTTGTCCAGTACCTGGGCTCTCCTAGATCCCTGATCCTAGATGGCCCATATTTTGAAGCTTTAGTCACCCTCTTCTTTTCTTTCCGTGTCTGCAAAACACCCACTCTTTGCAGGCCATCCTGGCACTTAACATAACACCTTATGAGTTTATAAAGCTTCCTAGGGAGGTCAAAAATGCACTGGAGTTGCTAGCAAAGCAAAGAATATTCTATTTCACACAGAGGTTAACATGTTATTGGGATGTATCAAGGGAGCAATAAAGAAATTACTATTGGTAAAGTACTTTGCTGGCCATAGACCACCGTACAGCCAGACTACGGGACCACAGAAATGAAATGACCGGGAAAAAATAGGAGCAGAATTATACAATTGCAGAGTGTTTTCGTTAGAAGCTGCGTCTGTAACTGCAAGAGAATACTGTAAAGGTGCCCACCATTACCCACGATGAGACTGCTGTTCTATTTCGCCTTCTCCCTCTTATTACACTGATATTGTGCACCAATACCATGTAGCAACCTTGTATTATTAATGCAATAATAGCAGCAGATGGGAAGCAAGCACTCAGTGGGCTCCTGCTGCCTGGTGGATGCCACATAGATGCTATTTAAAGATGCTGTTCAGATGCTTGGAGGAAAGCTGCTCCAGGTCATGCTCCTAGCAAAGGTGTATGTATGTATGAATGTAGGCGTGAGGGCGTGTTCTGTGTGCATGCGTGTGAGCCTGAATGTAAGTGTGGGAATGTGAGCATACATGTATGAATGTGAGAATGTGTGTGTTGTGTATGTCTGCTGTGTGTGTGTATGAGCAGATATGTGAATGTGTGTGTTGTGTATGTCTGCTGTGTGTGTATGTGTGTATGAGCAGATATGTGAATGTGTGTTGTGTATGTCTGCTGTGTGTGTATGTGTGTATGAGCAGATGTGTGAATGTGTGTATTGTATATGTCTGCTGTGTGTGTATGTCTGCTGTGTGTGCATATGAGCGTGTGTGTGTGTGTGTATGTTGGCTCTGTGTGTGTCTATGAGTGGATGTGTGTGAATGTGAATGCATGTAGTTGGATATTTTGGGGGCCCATCAGTTCACAAATGAAAACATGGAGACTTATTATTAATTATGAAAGCTCAGCCTTAGCTTAGGCTTGTTCCTAACTAGTTCTTATGACTTAAATTAATCCATATTTTTAAAATCTACATTCTTCCACATAGCTTATTACTTCATCTCTCTACTGTCCATCCTGGCTGGTGACTCCATCTTTCTTCTTTCCAGAGTTCCCCCTCTGCCCGGAAGTCCCACATATACTTTCCTGTCTAGCTATTGTCTGTTCAGCTTATTATTACACCAACCACAGCAATACACCTTACACAGTGTACAAATATTCTACAACATCTCCCCTTTTTTGCCTAAATAAAAATGAAACGTTTTAACTCTAACATAGTAAAACTATATACAATAAATCAATTATCATGTATTAATTACATTTCTATCTTGATGAATCTAAAGTTTTATATCTAATGACTTTCTATCATAACTTGCATTTCCATCCTAAAAATATCTTTTAAAAACTTTTTTGATAAACAATTTAAGCTTTATTTCTCTCAATCTTCATAAACTTTGTATCTCTTTTGTAAGTTTTTTTTTTAAATTGGTAAAAAAGAAATGGTATCACCATCTAGTCTTCAACTCCATCAGAGATCCAAGAAGGATAAAATATTACCTGAATAAACAGAAAGTACAGAGCAAACAACCTTCCAAAACTATAGAAATGAGAGACATTTGGCTGCTTGAACAGTCACTCCAATGTTCCTCTGTAACACTAGGGCATCCATCTTCAACCTTCAGACCCAGAATATCTGCAGATTTTTTGAAGTATTGGCCTACCTTGTCCCGCTTGTCCAATTTGGATAGCACACTGTCAGCAGTCAAGGCAACAGCAGTTTCTTACCCAGATGACTAGCTTTGCCACACTGAAAGCAAACACCATACAGAGGTTCTTTGATGCCTACCATCCTTTTTTGAAGTAAATTGGGGCTACCTGGAGCAGATGTGTCTCAATATCATGAAAAGCCTTATGTAATTAAAACATTTTAAATTCCATATTCTATAGATCTCTGAAGTGTTTGAAGGCCATTTAACTATCTAAAATATATCTCTGATTATTTGAAAACACACATACCTAACATGACTACAAGTTTGTTATAGATGGCTAACTACTAACACGAATTTCTTAATATAACAAAATAACCTTAAGTTTGTATCAATATACAAAAATCTATACCAATGTAAAATATTTAAAAATAATAGTTGCTTTTTTGGGTTTAAATCTACCCTTTTAATCCTATCATTTCTGTACCTCCCTTTTTTCTTTTCAGAATGAGATACCTGAATCTCATCTCCTTTGTTCAGTTTTTTTTTCCTGACCATCACCACTAACAACTTGTAACCCCTTCTATATGATAAAAAATATTTACGACCAACTGAACTACCAAAAATCATCCAGCACACCACTTGGTAATGTAGGCATTGTGTTCTTTAGACTGTTTCCTGTTGTCTGGGGGCAACAGCTTCTCCAGGGGACCCTGATAAAATTGAAATAATAGTCAAGTCCTGGGAGAGCTTGCTGTATTAGTTTTTGTTTAGTCTCTGTGTGATGGGAAAGTGTAGTCCTGAAATCCTGGCTGGAAGAGTCTGTGAGACTGGATCATTTTAGCTAGCAGGTTTAAAGTAGTTCTAGATGCATAATTTTGAGGAAACTGCCACAGAAGCACCCTGAGAGGCTGGATCAGCTGGGCTACTTGTCTTTATTGGTGTCTGGTCCCTTTCTTTTCTGAAAACTTTTAAAGGCAACATATATCTGTTTTAACACAAGTATGGAATGTGTTGTGTACACAAGTCAGCTAAAGATGATTTTTTTTTTGTTCTATGTTTGAGTAGAGAAAAGACATCTGTCAACTTTATATGTTTGTTTGGGCTATATAACCAAACTGTAATACAAATTTTTATCCATGCCATATGAAATGATGGCATGTAGTAATAAATCGTGAGGACTCTGTAGTCAACAGATTTATCATGTCTCATCCAGTCTCAGAGTTGTCCCTATGCCAAGGGATCAGCTTATTCTCTGCCTGTCTTACAGTTTCTCTTGGCTTTTTTTCTCCTACCTGTAGCCAAGGTACTCAGGGGGTTTCCCCTGGTCAAATTTGATCTTTATTAATTTTGAAGGAATCTATAGCTTTTCATTTCCTGTGGAAACAAAAGCACAACCTCTCCCCCAGTGCAACACATTGTCTGACTTCCATTCTGAAGTCAAGACATCTCTACAGCCTCTAGGCTGGATTAGCTCAGCAGTCCCTTCCACAGTCCCGGGTCTCTGGGCAGCTGTTGTTCCCTGTTCATTAGCATTAAAAATTGAAATTAACAAAGCACCATATAAGGTCCAAACCCCCTGTGTTTTAATACTTTCCACCCTTATGTGAATTTTTTATTATTATTTTACTCTCTCTTAATGACTTTAATATATTTAAACCATTTTTTTCTACGACAGTCTATATACATTTTATTTTATTTCTTTAGTACCTAAGCATCTTTAAAAGCATATTGTACCTTTTTGGAGGTTCTCTGTGTCTAGGCTTGGCTTTCTGAGTGTCTGCAGCATTCTCTGACCAAATGGGCCAACCCTTAAAGAGCCAGCCCATCTACCATGTTCTTCTGCACTGGCTTAGCACCTCTGTATGCCAAGCACTGGCATGCTCATTTGAGACATGCAGGACAAGGAAGCCATATCCAGATCCCTGTCCAGAACTTTTTTTAGCTTTCTTAGACCTATGTTTGAATATTCATGTCTCCATGTTGGATGCCTTATGTAGCCAGATTTTTGGGGGGGCCATCAGCTCACAAATAACAACATAAAGACTTATTATTAATTATGAAAGCTCAATCTTAGCTCAGGCTTATTCCTAACTAGTTCTTATAACTTAAATTAACCCATATTTTTAAATCTATATTCTTCCAGGTGACTTGTTACCTCATCTCCATACTACCTATCCTGCTTCCTCTGCATCTGCTGGTGATTTCACCTTTCTTCTTCCCAGAATTCTCTCTCTGCCTGGAAGTTCCACCTACACTGCCCTGTCTAGCTATTGGCCATTCAGTTTTTTATTACAGCAATCACTGTAGTGGCATCTCACTTGTATTTTAATAAATAAAACTTGCCTGAGGATCAGAAATGTAAAACAGCCACACTGGCCAGCCTTACAGACCAGGCAGCAATAACACACACCTTTAATCCCAGTAGACACACTAGCTTGCCATAGAAACTGGGCAGTAGTGGTGCACACCTTTAATTTCAGAACTAGAGAGGATTATAAGATGGGAGGAGACAGGTCTCAGACACAGTCTCATTCTGAGATTCCTGGAGGCAGGATCGCCATTTCGGACTGAGGTAGAGGCTGACTGCTTTGCTTTTTGGATCTTCAAGTTGAACCCCAATTCTCTCTCTGAGTTTTTATGAATTGTGCTTCACATCACAGCAATCCATCTTCATACAATGTACAAATATACCACAACATATGTATGTGTACAAGCCTCCTGAAACTTCTATAGAATGAACCCCATAGGAATATCCCTGTATTTTATCTTATACTTACTGCACACCTTACTTACATAACACCCTATTGATGTTGTTATTATGCCAGGTGAAGAATTATAGACAATAACGTTGAGTATAGAGATCTTCTCAGTTTCTCACTCATTCTGACCTCCTGAATGTCACAGTTTGGTCTATCTATTTGGGAAGGGGTGGGGTCATTCCCCATGCTGGGGAGGTGAGGTCAGTGATGGTTCCAAGTAGAGTGGGACCTACCCAGGGTCCCTTGCACCTACCCAAGCCTCCCCAGTGTGACCTGTACCATTGTCTATGCAGACTTGCTGGACCATGCCAAAGAAGAAGGCTTGACTTTTCCCTTTAACATCTTACCAACTTTTTCAGAAATTTCATCTCTGAGAGAAAGAGAATGTTTCTTTGAGAGATTGGTATAGTGATATCTTATTTATGTTTTAATGAATAAAGCTTGCCTAGGGATCAGAGGGGCAAAGGTAAGCCACTAGAGGTCAGGCAGTGGTGGCACACATCTTTAATTCCAGGATTTGGGAGACAGAGGCAGATGGGTCTCTGTGAGTTCAAGGCCACCCTGGGCTTCACAAGATCAATGCAGAAACAGATTCAGGTGGTAGTGGCTCACACATTTAATCCCAGTACTAGGGAGTCACATGACTTTAATCCCAGCACTAGAGGAAAAATAAAATGAAAGGAAAGAGAGGCTTAGTCTGTTTAGTCTGCTTAGTCTGCTGTTACCCAGCCTTGGTAGAGGTAAGACTTCTCTAGTGGCTTAGCAGCTTTGGTTTTCTGGGTTTTGGGCTGAACCCCAATATTGGTCTCTATGTTTTTATTATTCATACTAAAGAGTGGTCAGAATTTATTGTTAAGTAGAGAGATCCTGACCTGTACCCCTCTCTATGAGTAGAAAGTACCTATTCCTGTCTAGTAAATTAAATAACACACACACACAGGACAGAAATACTCTAGCCATCTGATAAACCCATAGTCTGTGAGCCATCATCCTTTAATTCCCATTAGGGCACTGGCCTCCTAGGTTTTCTGTTTGTACTAACTGTGGGTCTATGTGCATGCATGTGTGTGTGTGTGTATGTGTGTGTGTGTGTGTGTGTGTGTGTGTGAGAGAGAGAGAGAGAGAGAGAGAGAGAGAGAGAGAGAGAGAGAGAGAGAGAGAACAGGTTTTTAAGATAATCTTCAAGCCTTTGTTTAAGTTGAGCAGCCCAGGTGTGCTGAACCCATCCTTTCTCACCCACACCTCCCTTCCCTGGAGCTTGTTTTCAGCACTGATCGACCCTGTTTCACGCTGGAGTCAATTCCCATTGGTCTTCTCTCTTCTCCACTCCTCTGCTCTTCTGTGCCGCACACCCCACAGGACCTGGCACTTGTCACGCTGGCTAGTTTCCCAGGGCCCAACAAATGACTGGAACCGCCAACCTAAAAAGGAGGTTTGCTCTGGCTTACCACTTTGTGGGTTAATTTAATCAGTTGTATCCATTGTTTTGGCAAACTAGCACATCACAGTGGAAACATGTGACATAATTAGGCACCACTCCCTCCCTGGTGAGTAGATACAATGAAGCACAGAGAGGGGAAGGGAATCCCGGTGGATGTGGGTGTGGTTTTGTTATCACTGATGTGGGGGCGGTGTGACATTCAGACAATACTATTTATGGCAGCTGAGTGCAAGCAACCTTCACCCAAATATCACAGGTAGGTCCTTGATGGCCAAATAGATATTAGAAAGCAAGACAGGTGTTAGCGTTTCTGCTCATGTGCCATGAAGACTTTGGGCAAAGAGCTACTTTGGAGACATGGATTGCCAAATGACAGAAAGGCCCAGAGATCTAGTCATGTTCTGTTACTTTGCCCTCACGGGGACTGGCCATGGAGCTCTGCACCACGATGCCTGCCAAGTTCTTCCTTCTGACGACATTTGGCCATTGTGCAAAAGCATTGTGTTAATATTTCTTTTAAACTGGACATCTATCCCTTCCATGAAGAGCAACCTCCTGAAATGGAACACCCTGTATAGATGAGCCACAGGATGGGTGTAACCCTGCTGCCTGCCTTGCCTCTTCCTGAGACAGAGACTTTGCCTCTGCATTTGTGAGCTCAGCTGGGTTTGGGGAAGGTGCACAGCTTTCCCCTGAGGGAACAGGCTGTAGCAGGCCCCCCTCATCCTCTGGTACTATCCTTTCCTTGTATGGCAGAGGAGGAGCGTGCTGGGGTGGAAATAAAAAGTGAAGTCCTTGACTCTGCATTTTTCACCCAGGCCCCAAAAGAGTGTTCTAGATGTGCTATGCTGTCTGTATTTTCCAAAACTGTATCAGACTCTCAATTTCACACACTGGCATGCAAATGCCTTAGGCATGGTGGTCGCTGTGTTGGTCAGAGTTTGTCACTGCTGTGACAGGACACCTAAGTGAGACGACTTAGGCGGGAAGCTTTGTCCTGTGTTGTGGTCTCAGCCTACTGTGATGGGGATGGTGTTGTAGGGAGGGGAAGTTCACTTTCTTCACAGTGGCCAGGAAGGAGAGAGAGAGAGAGAGAGAGAGAGAGAGAGAGAGAGAGAGAGAGAGAGAGAGAGATTACCGTTCTCACTGTTCTGTGAGTTTGTCCCCTTTCACCCTTTGGTGCCATCCAGTGCCACCTCCAGTATGTCTGATATCATTGGTCTTCTCATTTTAGGTCTGTTCTTCTAAACATCTACAACATACCCAGAAGTGTGCTTTACCAATATTCTTGGCACTTTTCAATCTAATCAAGTTGACAATCAACTCATCACAACCATATGCTAGTCTGTGTTAGAGCCCAGGACAGGTTTCCATTCCCATGGGAAGAGTATGTTTGAAAGTTGGGTCTCAGTACCCGGCCAACAGGGCCTAATGCTCTCTGTGGTGTCTACAGAAGCTGATGTCTGTGGTGGGTAGCCAAGACGTCAAAGTCTGACTCTTACAGGCAAGACTGTGCCAGGGTTTTGTGAAGAGGTGGGGATAGGAGTATCCCTCTCAGAAGGTGATGGAAATGATGTAGATGCAGGTATCCCTCTCGGGAGGTGGTGGAGATGTGAGTATCCCTCTCAGGAGGTGATCGAAGTGATGGAAATGTGAGTATCCCTCTCGGGAGGTGATGGAAGTGATGGAGATGCGGGTATCCCTCTCGGGAGGTGATGGAAGTGATAGAGATGCCTGTATCCCTCTCAGGAGGTGATGGGGATGTGAGTATCCCTTTCAGGAGGTGATCGAAGTGATGGAGATGCCTGTATCCCTCTCAGGAGGTGATGGGGATGTGAGTATCCCTTTCAGGAGGTGATCAAAGTGATGGAAATTTGAGTATCCCTCTCGGGAGATGATGGAAGCGATGGAGATGTGGGTATCCCTCTCAGGAGGTGATGGAAGCCATGGAGATGTGAGTATCCCTCTCAGGCGATGGAAAGGAGAGTGTGGGTTGAGTGATGGTTGGAGTCGTAGGGCCTAGAACCAGAGGTGAGGCTGAAGGATGCTAAGGATGTTTTCATTTACCTTCACTGAAAGTTGAAGAAAAGAAATAGGCAAGCATTGCTCACACTCTTTCGGTTTAGGTGCTTTCCCCTACGTCTGTTTGATTTCCTCTCTATTGTCTCTAAAGCTTTCATAGCTCAAAGGCTTCAACAGGAGCCTGAGTCTGTGCTTAAGCTGCAGCTGTGGCTGTCAAGGGAACGATTGTTAAGGAACTGATCACTCCAGCTCTCTTCTTCAAGGTTGAGTGTGTCCCTTTGGAGTCCAGCTCTGTTAGCCTCTCATAACCCTGAGCTGAGCTAACTACTTCCTGCAGGAGATAGAGCAAAGTAGAGATGCCGCTGTCCAGGAGGGAATTCACAAGAGGGATGTCTCTGTTCATAATAAACTCCCATGTTCATTCCTCAGCTGCCAACTCCTGGAATGGCATCCTGAACCTTGGCTACAGAACACCACGTCTGGAGCTGCACGCTGCTCAGGCCCTTGGAATGGCTTGGCATCCGGCAATGTGCTCATCTGGGCAGGTGGCTGGATTCAGGAATTTCCAGTGGACTTTGGCATTTGGCATTCTTAGGTCTGTTAGCACCAGCTGGGGCTCAGGAGGGCTACAGCACATCATTCCTCAAAGGGAATCGCTCAGCTATGAATACCTGCAGCCCAGGATGGGTTATGAGAACCTCTGCTCCAGAGAGAGGGAGAGATAGACACAGAGACAGAGACCAAGAGACAAACAGAGACTGAGAGACAGAGACAGACAGAGAGATGGAGAGACACAAACAGAAAGGCAGAGAGAGAGAGGAGAGAGAGAGAGAGAGAGAGAGAGAGAGAGAGAGAATGTTTCAATGAGGGCAGTGTAGTAGAAGGCTGCTTGTTCATTTACCGGCCGGCAAGACTCCCGAACTAACCACACAGAAACTGTATTAATTAAATCGCTACTTGGCCTATTAGCTTTAACTTCTTATTGGCTAGCTTTTACATCTTAATTTAACCCATTTTCATTATTTTATATTTTACCACAAGGCTTGTGGCCTACTGGCAAGGTTCTGGTTCCACGGCTTCTCCCTGACTCTGCCTCCTTTCTCCAAGCATTCAGTTTAGTTTTCCCCACCTATCTCTACCTAACCCTATCAATAGGCCAAGACAATTTCTTTATTCACCAATGGCATTCACAGCATACAGAGGGGAATCCCACATCAGGGCAGTAGCACATCATATCCAGCTGCCTGTCAGTCAAGGGATGATGCTCTCTGCCTACTTGGTACTGCAGGGTCCACGTAAGAGTCATGAGCACCTGGATGTGATTGCTACTTACAAGTCCTGGCTGCTTCTTGTCTCTCCATGGCTGCCTCACCTCACCAAGTCACTCAGGCTACAGAAGCAGTATGGCCAGGTGAAGCCGCTCCTATCTTCTCCTGTCTCTGCTTGCTTAGGTATGCAACTCTTGGGTGGCAATACCGCCGTACTCACTGACTTATCTGACGTCACAACAATCCAATAATGCATTATTCTTAATTTTTATATGAAGACAACTAAGCCCAGAGTCCTTAATGGAGAACAACTAGGAAGTGGAGGGACAGAATCCAGTGTCCGTTCCACCCGATTTGAAGGTTATGCTCCTTGCGGCTGTCATGCCAGGCTTGCACCACTTCAGCTCCACTTTCGAAGAAGCCCGACAGGAATTCTAGCCGTCAGTTTGGGATCATGCGGCTGGATTGTCTGCAATGCATTGCAGCTGCCTTAAGACCCAAGAGTAGCTTATGCAAATTAGAAGTTTATTCTCAAGCAATCTCCCCCATCTCATCTATGTGGTCCAATAAAGTTCCTCACAAGGCCGCTTGTGACTGGCAGGATAAAGGACAGCAGGGAAAAGAGGACTCTGGCAGAGTGAAAGAGCCGGAGTGGAACCGCACACCTTTAGAATGACGTCACAGCTTCCTGTCACATCCAGTCATCAATACTCAGTCCTAGGGCCATGCCGATCAATAATGCAGATTGAAGATGAGCTTTGATCCAGAACATTCACGTTGATGTCTCAGTTCTAGTACTGGAGAAGCATAGAGGTCCTGAGTGGATATTGAGGCACCCTGGAGAGCTTTGCCACACGTCATAATGGCAAATGTGTATTTCAAAGGGGAAACATGCTACACCTGCCAATAAAGGCCCCAAAGCCTGAAGGACAATGAAGAAGGTGGTTGGAGTCTCTGCTACAGCCAAGTCGAGCCAGGGAGAGAGCATGTCTTTACTATGCCACTGACTTGGATTTGTGGATCATAGTGCACTAGAGGAATGGCTACCCACCCCTAAGCCTGGATATCATGGAAGCTGAAAATCACAGGGAAGCTCATGAACTTGGGGGAAGGATCGATAGCCTCGGCCATGGAGACTTCACATAAAAATAAGACTGCTCAACTTTTCCTGGAAAATCAAATACAGCAAACTTTGCCTACTGGGTAAGACTCCTGGGACCTTTTTAGCTATTCCTGGAGTCAAACCAATTGGCTCCCAGTGTGCCCCCCTCAATAGCACCCCAGATTTGGGGCCCTAGGCCCTCTCTGAGGAGAAAGAAGTTTACAAAAATTATTTCAGGCACCTTTCCTAACTGTGCTGGACAAGCCAGGCAACCCATCCTGTCACCAGGATTAAAGCAAGTCCTCTAAATGCCTGGCCTTAGGACTCCTCCAGTGGCTGGCTTTGCTTTCCCATTCCCTGGCTATGAATTTCCTTCATGTCTTGGCAGCTTATTAATCAGAGATGCAGGGGAAGGCATCCAGCATGAACTTGGAAAATCAGTCTACGAAACAGTCTCATCTTCCACACTGCTCTCCAAACTTCAGGCATGCTCGCCCAACCTCTCTTAGATCTGCTTGCAAACTGGGTGGACTTACAATCTAAAACACTGATGAGGCCATGGTACTATTACGTGCTCACGATCTGAACTTGCACATATATGTCTCTTAACCTCTGGAAACACCCTGAGCTAAGATAGTGGTGATTGGGGAGGGGGTGTTCCTGAGGACATTGTAAAAGGTGGTATCGAATTAGTTTCCAATCTTCTAATCTTTTTCCTTTCCAGTATTTCTTTCTAGGGATGCACGGCCATCAATGATGCGTCTCACTTTCTGTTTGCTTAAGGAAAAGAAGATAACTAAACACACATAGCTCTAGCTGTCTAAAAGGGACAGGGATCGTTTTCTGCTTACATAGCTGAAGAAGCAGCAGGTAGATTCATTAGAATCAAAGAAAGAAAGGTGAAAGGCTTTGGTGGAATTGAATGAAAAACCAAAGTTGGTCCTTATTTTTTTTTCAGTTTTCACATGAGTGAATTCATGTTCTTTGTAAACTTTCTTTGGAGGTCTGAAACCAACACGGCCGGTACTTCGTAAGCTGTTTAGGACGTACGCAGAGTGTGGGAAAATTGCCAGTCAACAGCATGTTCCCAGCAAAGGAAAAGCAAACAAACGTCCTAGAAAACAAGGTGCATGATGAGATAGCTTTAAAACTTCGATTTGTTTTTATCAAAGCCAGGGTAAAGGATTGAAAAACAATGGGAATACACACTAAAGAGGCCTCCACACACACTTGTAGTTTAGGTCCCCAAAGTGCCTTTTGGAGGATATAATTAGATGTAGGAGGCACCAAGAAAAGCCTGGTAATGGAATACAAAGACAGTTCGCTTGGGGATTTAGTTAGGAGCCGGATGGAGTTGCTGCTTTGTCCTTTATGACCACCTTCACCATATGTACTCAGAGCCGTGCTTCCCGTTTTGAGAAACACCTTGTTGGGGGTGGGTGAGCATTAGTGCGAACATGCCTGCAACTTGGATCTGACGGCTGCTCTCTTCTTCCCTCAGGTGCAAGTGTTTCCATTCTGATTCTGCTGACAACCGGAGACCTTTCACCTAGTGCATGCAGCGCGGTCTCCATTTGCCTGGAGTCACGTCAGTGGTGCAAGAGAGCACACTATGCACTTGCCCCCAAAGTCCCATTCCTTCAGGCACTAGCCCAGCATCAGGACCACTCTCAGCATCTGATTAGAATCATCATCATGTCCTTGACATCATTTTAATAGCAATGGCAACTGCGTGATAGAAATGCCTTGCAAGCAAACAGTTTTGAGCTTGGGTTTCTTCTGGGTGACTTCTGGACTCAACGCCATGCCCTCTCTTTGGTTGTCCATGCAATTAAGTGGCTTAGCACTCCTTGTGGGTGGGGACACTGAGGTGGATGCTTGTCACAGTTGTGTTCTGTGCATTTGGGGGAACACCAAAGAGTCATTCATGGTTGAGTACCTGGACATCAAATATAAAAAATGTCCTGTTAAACATGGTATGGTGGGAACCTCATCACCGTGTTTCCCACCCACATCAGTTTCCAGGGCCTGTAGGGGTGTACCATCATGGTTCTCTTCTATAGGTGATGCAGAAATCTAAATACTTCCTTCAGCCCTCGCTGCCTGACAGCAGTTACTATCATTTTGACTTGAATTGGCAGTCAGGCTTTCTTTATTCCCACGTCTGAATACATCAAACATCGCCTTTTCAGAAATTCTCTGCCCTTTCTTTTATTTCTTTTTTCTTTTCTCCACAACATGTGAGGCCTTACTTTTTTTCCTACTTCATGCTGATGCAAATGGCAGATTTTTAAAAATCTGTTCTGCGGCTAGTTTCCTTACGCTATAAATATCTCCACTTGGCTGTGTTAGAGATGGATGATTTACAAATTTAAGTAAAATCAGCGTCCAATTAGATATTATAGCCAAGAGGCCGCAACGCTCCAAAACACGCTTCTGGAACCCTTTCCACAGAATTTGCCTGAGAAGCAGATAAAGCTGTGTGATGACAGTCTATAAATAAGAGATAAATCTATAAACAGGAGGCAGCTGCCCCTACCTCAATAGAAAGCTTGCACGAGTCTTGTGGCTCATGGAAACAACCTCACCTTCTCCGAGTTCAGTGCATAGGTTCTTAGTCTTACACACACATCATGATCACTGGGCGCTTGATTGACCCATCAGTTTTCAGCACCTGAGTTTCTTGCATAGCAGGTCTGAGAATTTGCATTTCCCCCCTGTGTTCAGGTGACATCGCTCCTCTCGTTCCGGGAACCTCACTTTGGGAACAGAGCTAGACCTTTGTTACTTCAACATACAGAAAAAGGTCACCCTTCTACACCTGCACCTAGCTTTCTAATTTCAGCAGATCTTATTGGAAGCAGGTGGGTACCCTTAGGGCCTAGCTTTGAGCTGGTCCTAGTCTAGCACCTTGGGCTCTCACAGCATCCCCAACGGCTCCCAGCCTGCCTGATGGATAAGAAAAGATTACCGATTGGCCCCAGAGATAGAGAAGGGAAAGAACACTTGAGACTTCCTCATTTGTTGCCGGTGACTGTCTCTCAGAAGTTTTGTCCTTCAGGTTGCAGTCCATGGTCAGGTGACAGGAGCTGATCAATCAGCCACCTGCCTGCACGATGAACAAGCAAGAAAGGGGTCCTGAATTACCTCCTGTTAGAAGGGAAAATTAAGTCTCTTTTTTTCTCCCCACGTACAAGCCTGTTTTGCCGACTGCAGCCTGGGATGTCCCATGTCCTTCAGTTAGTCCACCCATGCCAATGCAGTCGCTTTCTGCCTGCATGTCTATGTTAAGGGCAGAGACACACCAGAAAGCTGAAGAATCGTCTTTGAAAATAGATTCAAATTCTACACACACGCTTGCAGAAAACAGCCTTGGAAGCAACGGTCTTTGGAGTATTCTGTCTACTCCATCCTTCTGTCTTTCCACGCTCATGTTTGTGAGTGCTCCGCTAATGTGAAGTGTGTCAGTCTGCCCTGGACCGCACTATGCTTATCCCTGATAACGCTTTAGTGTAGAATTTTCAAGCCTGCCTTCATGGAGAGAGCTTTTTAAAATGTTCCTTCCTTTAGAAAGTATTGTGTATACCTTTCTTGGTTCCACGTGTCTTCTCACTTCACGGCAGTCTTTCATGGAGCATCCATGCTGCCTCAGCTGTGCCTGATGCACATCACGGCGTCGCTGGTTTAGGGATGAACGAGAGTCTTGTTCACACCACGGTTCCCTCATTCACATGAGGACACTTAGAGTAAATTTGTGACCAGTTCTAGCTGTGTGCCAAGTCTTTTGGCCCTCATTTCAGAGCAGTAAATTTCCCCTTATTCTCTGTCGATTGTCTCTTTTAGAGTTCTGATTTATTTTAGACATGCCTATGAGTCGTCTTAACTGTCTTTGAAATGGGGGCCGGAGCAAAAAAGGCACAGGCATGGGATCTGTGTAGAAAACACTTGACCTCCCTGAAAGGAAAGTTGCTCCAGAGCCCAACAAATGAGTCCGCAGATACCAGTGCCCACATGAAGGTGAGTGCCCTTGGCTGGATCTAGATGCCCTTTCACTGGGCATGATTATGGGCTGCCTGTCCTCTCACTTGTAGCTCCTTTACTACCATCAAGGGAAGGAAAATGCCCTGTGTCACCTAGTCAAACCTCCACCAGACTGAGAGTCTACCATGTTCAACTACTCTTAGACTTGAGGTGCGTGGGTGTTCTGTTCACTGTTCGTCTGTGCATCAGAAGAGGGTGCGCATTCCCCAGAATTGGAGGTGCAGGTGATTTGAGCTGCCATGTGTGTGCTGGGAATCGAACTAGTGTTCCTATTAATGGCTAAGGTAGTAATATTTGGCTGAGAGCTTCTACAGAGCTGTAGGGGAGAGACAAACAGTCCAGCAGGACAGAGACAGTGGGTGAACAAAATGAAAAATGGCCATAAATGCATGAAGAAATTCTCGGCAGCTCATTTGAAACCAAAGATGAGACAACTATATAAACAACCAAGTGGTTTCTCTGGCTACCCGTTATGTAATATCTTATGAAAAGCAGGGAATAGCAGAGGAATGGATATTCTCAATTACTGTTAAGGGATTTACAAACTGTCATTGGCTGGAGGGCATGTTTAGAGGCATCACTAAAAATTTAAATGCAGACACCACGCCAGAAACTCTTTTTCCTGGGATTTATCTACCAAAACACTTACATGTAGTCATAGAACTACCAAAACACTTACATGTAGTCATAGAAATATGTCTACGGATGAAATGATCCTCTTAATTATAATATTGAGGAAGAGGAAATGATTGGACTCTCCATCAGTAGAAAACGATTAAATAAATTACACGTCTCTTTGGAGCTGGCTGCAGAGGGAGTATTGATGGGAAAGTCCTCAGAATATATGCTTTTTAAGAAAGGATCAAGACCATATGAAAATAGTGTGCCTGTGCAAATAGTACATAAATTGGCCCCAACTGTACAATATGCTTGTGTATGTAGATTCAAGAGTGTAAATATAGTAGGGCCAGTGAGATGGTTCAGCCTGGAGAATGCTTTCTTGCAAGGGTGAAGGCCTGAGTTTGGATCCCCAGATGCTGTGAAAGGCTAGTATGGTAGACACTTGTAATCCCAGTGATGGAAGATGGTAGGCACTGACCAGGGAATTGCGAGACTCTTGCTAGCCAGGTAACCATAGTCCACTTGGTAAAGTTCTGGGCCAATGACTCTGTATCAAACAAAACATGGAAGGTTCCTGAGCCCTGCTCGTAGACGTTGTCCTCTGACCTCCACAGGTGTATACACACCTACATGTGCATCCACACATACAGGAACACTATACATTTGAAAAAAGGAGGACAATACGAAGTTACCTGTTGTGGAATGTTAATTTAAAATGTGTTACCTTTGTTTATGCTGTGGAACATTTGTTTAAGTATGTGAAGATGTGTTACAGTCTTTTATGTAGCATTTGTTTAACTCTGTGAAGCTGTGTTACTTTGCCTGTCTAAAACACCTGATTGGTCCAATAAAGAGCTGAACAGCCAATAGTCAGGCAGGAGAAAAGACAGGCTGGGCTGGCAGGCAGAGAGAATAAATAGAAGTAGAAATCTGGAAAGAAAAATACTGAGGAGCAAGAAAAGGAGGAGGACATCAGGGGACAGCCACCCATCCACACAGCCCGTCATGGAGTAAGAAGTAAAGAAAGGAAACAGAATTAGAGAAAGGTAAAAGCAGAGGTGAAAGGTAGATGGGATAATTTAAGTTAAAAACAAGCCGGCCAGAAACAAGCCAAGCTAAGCCCAGGCATTCATAAGAAAGAATAAGTCTCCATGTGATTCACTTGGGTGGCGGGTCTCCCAAAAGAGCAAAGACAAAAATCCTCAAAGAAGAGAAGAAACCTTACAACCCGGAAGAGAACAAAGGTAAGGAGCAAACACTCTTCCACAGCAACTCAGGACAAGACTGTGTTTCCTGTTTCCTCTGCGCTGTTGTTCCTTTTATTCTGTGACTGGGCAAAACATGTTTTTCCATTTCATAGGGTTTCACTCCGTCTTATCTGAATGCATCAGAAGGGGGAATGGGAAGTTGTGTTCTAGTCCCTGTGACTTCCTGTCTTACTCTTTCAACTGCCATTATTAAAACATTTCTCCTTCACCTTTGTCATTTGAACTATTCCTCTGATGGGATCCTTGCGCAGGCACACTGTGGTTGGTCAGGCAAGAAATGTTAACCTGGTAAACTCTTATTTGGTTGGTCACACCTTCCTCAGGAGGCTCCTCCTTCCTGATGGTGAGACTGTCACACAAGCCAGAGCTGTCATCTCAGGTGGATTTACCGAGTGACCTAAAAATTTCAGTTTTAGAGGAAATATATTTCCTCATGGGTAATTGCCATCTCCATTTGGCCCACAGCTTGGGTAGAAAAACAAACATACAAAAAAAAAAAACCATATTCACAGCACACAGAGGGACATCCTTCTTCAAAGATTTGAGGGTTTTAATCATACAGGTTTTTCACTTGTTTGGTTAGTTACTGCAAGATATTTTATATGATGTGTGGCTATTGCAAAGGGTGTCGCTTCCCTGATTTCTTTCTCAGCCCATTTATCATTTGTATATAGGAGGGCTACTGACTTTTTTGAGTTAATCTTGCATCTAGCCACTTGGCTAAAGATGTTTATCTGCTGAAGGAGTTCTCTGGTAGGATTATTGGAGTGACTTATGTAGATGCCGCGTCACCTGCAAATAGCGATGCTCTGGCTTCTTCTTTTCCAGATGACCCGCGTTATGTGGCATCAACCCCCATCTCTCCCTCTCTGCAAAATCCCTCTGCAGTGTCCCTCCTTATACCCGGCTTCCTGGTTAGAATAAAACCTCCGTTTTGTGCTTTAACAGACATCATTTTTTCCTACTTTAGTTGACATTTTCCTTTTAGAGATCAAGGTATCCCATCCCACCCTTACACCAGGGGACAGGACCAACTGTGGTGATACCTTATTTATACGCTAACCAATAAAGCTTACAGGAAGATCAGAGAACCAGAGCAGCCAGCCACTAGAGAGCTTACCTCTACAACTCTCAGCGTAAAAGGAGACCGAGTTCCTCTCTCCACCTCCCCTTTATCACCTCCTCTCTCTGTCCAGCCATATCACTTCCTGTCTGTCTGTACAGACCTCCAGACCTCTATGGTTAACTAGTGGCTAGCTCCACCCTCTGATCTTCAGGCAAGCTTTATTGGTTAGAGTACACACAAGATATAACAACATCCAATTCCCTCTTATGTCCCTTAGGACACCGGGACCTGAAATGTAGCCCTGTAAATACTCATTTTCTGATAGTTGGTCACAAATAAAAAATCTTAGGCCCTAAGTCCAATCCTCTGAAACTGAAAGATTGTAAAGTTAGGAAGTCACAGGGCTTGAGGAGCAGCTCAGAAAGTATGTGTTAGGGGACCCATTTCTGTCACCTGCTTAGC
This sequence comes from Ondatra zibethicus, assembly GCA_004026605.1. NCBI lineage: Eukaryota > Metazoa > Chordata > Mammalia > Rodentia > Cricetidae > Ondatra > Ondatra zibethicus. The sequence continues at coordinate 26,658 of PVIU01016109.1, read as the reverse complement.
AGGCCACTCTTCTCTGTGATCTGCTGGAGAAGGTTCCCGTGTGCCCAGCTGCACACGAGGGAAGCTGAGAAGAGCAGCTACACTCATCAGATGCCTGTGGACCAAAAGCTGAAGTCTGACACAGGGAGGCTGCGGAACTGCTTAGGGCAGCGGGGAGAGACAGCTGGGCTCTGCACAGTGGGTCAGGATGCAGGTGAGCCCTCCTATCTTAAAGGACAACGGGTGTCCTTGTCTTCTGGGGCTCACTGTGAACATTCATGACTTCTGAAGATGCCAGGAGCCTCTTGTTTGTTGGTTGGTTTGTTTGTCTTTGAGAAGGATGCACTTTGGCTCCCAGCTGTAGGTGAGTGCATCCTTGGTGGGCGAGCATGGAAAAGCAGAGTGGTCCCTGTCATGGTGGACCAGGAAGCACAGAGAAGAGAGCGCTGGAACATGACTGGCTTTCCCCCTTTTATCTATTCTGTGCTGCCTGGGTTCCAAGTCTATGGGATGTTGCCTCTCAAATTTGGAGTGGGTCAGCCCACCCCCACCCCCGTTAGTCAGAGAAGGCGAGGGATGAGAGTAACCAGAATGCATTCCATATGTAAGCACAGAATTATCCAAGATAACTCAGTTAATAAAGCAGCTTTCTCTTTTCAAGTAAAGTGTTCATTATCCACACATAATAGTTTCTTTATTCTTTCTTCACATCTCTATAACAGTCTAGTATAGAGATGAACCAGGATTTATTTACCTTATTTTCTTCAGTGGCAAATGTCCCAAATGTCCTCTGTCCTTTGCTGGTATACTGTGTGCATCCATGAGACCTCATGGGCACAGCATCACATGTGTGCAACAGTGGCCTTCAAAGAAATTCCTGAGACTAGAGTTGCTGACTCATCAGGTACAAACCAGTTCACCATCCTAGAGAGCACTTTCCCCAACAACTGTTGGGTAGATTCTACTTCCCCTCAGCCTAAAACCCTGTGCTGCTATCTAATACTCTGGATAATCATTGGTCTGATAAGTGAAAAAAAAATTCTCAATATCCCTTAAAAATCTTTTCATTCAGATCTCACATACACAGAAAAGGCATGAATCAGAAACGTGTGAGAAAAATTTAATTCATGCCTGTGTCCTGGAGTGAACTCATGGGTCTTCTCTTCGGAAGTAGCCAAGTTTGCATCTAACACTGAGGTCTCTCTCTATTCCATCTTGTACAAAGTGAGAGAGGGTCTAGTTTGATTCTTCTAGATGTTGGTGTCTGTTCCCCCAAATAAGGTAACTGAAAAGCCATGGCTTTCTACCAGGGTTCTCAGTTCTATTTCATTGATCTATGGGTCTGGTTCTGTGCCAATACCATGCTGTTTATTATTATGGCTCTGGAGTCTAAGTTGGCATCGGGTGTGGTACTATCTATAGCCACACTGTTCAGGACAACTTTGGCTCTCCGGAGTCTTTTGAATTCCACTATGAATTTTAAGGTGGTTGTTTTTCTTTCTGTGAGGGATTACATTGGGGCTGCAATGAATCTGTAGATTCCTTTTGGTAAAATGGCCATTTCCTCCAATACTTGTACCAAGTGAGTGATAAGGGTCAAGTTTCATTCTTCTGGATGCCGGTGTGTTCCCCAAACCAGATGTGCATGGGAGGACTGCTCATTTTGTGTCTTCTTCAGTCTCTGCCTTGGGGTTTTAAAGTTTCTTTGTGTAGGGCCTTCACTTTGGTTAGGTTTATCCAGAATATAATTTTGGAGCTATGTGAATGGGATTGCTTCCCTGGTTTCTGTTTGTATGTTTGTCTCCAGTATAGGAAGGCTACCAAAGTTGATGTTAATTTTGCACCTGCCCTGCCCTGAGAATGTCAACCCTGGGACTTCCTGAGAGTTTCTGTTACAAATGTGGTTTTTGGATGTGTAAAAAGAGATTTTCATCCTCTTAGGAAGATCTTTGGCAGAATAAAATTTTAACTCCAATAAAATTAAATCTATAAATTTTTCCTTTTGTTGTTGATTATACCTAAGAACTCTTTTACCTAAGTCTTAAGATTTAGTTTCTCACTTCCTTAAAAGTATCATAAATATTCTATATTTATCCCATGATTCATTTTGAGATAATTGTGTCTGTGAAGTATGTGTATGTAAATGTTCATGTGTACATGGTTCAGGTACACATGAAAGTGTGCATGTATGCATGAAGCTGTCTTCCTCCTTCCTTCCTTCTCTACCTTAGTCTTTGAGATAGCAACTTCCCCATCTGGAGCTCAGCAAAAATAGGGCACGATCAGCTGGCCAGTGAACCCAGGAATCCACCTGTCTCTGGCCTGGAACTGGGATTTTTACCTGAGTATAGGGGATCCTAACACATGTCTTTGTGCTGGCGCAAGAGCAAGCACTTTGACAATGAAACAATTCTCTCCAACCTCTCATTCTGAAATGAAAAAAAAAAATGTATATAGGGTTTAGATTGATGTTGTAGGAGGGGCCACTTGTTTGTTTCCCAGCCACCAGGCCCTGAAATAATCATACAGAAACTATATTATTTACAATACTGTTTGGCCAATAGCTTAAGTATATTGTTAGCTAGCTCTTACATCTAGAATTAACCAGTATTTTATATTTTATATTTTACCCCGAGGTTCATGGCCTACTTGCAAGGTTCAGTGTCTGTCTTAGGCAGGGCTACATGGCTTCTCCTTGACTCTACCTCCTTTCTTCCAACATTCAGCTTAGTTTGCCCTGCCTAACTAAGTTCTACCTTGCTATAGGCCAAGCCAGTTTTTTATTAATCGTGGTAATCACAGCATACAGAGGGGAACCTCACATCACCTCCCCTTTTCTGTTTAAATAAAAAGGAAGGTTTTAACTTTAACATATTAAAATTACAGATAACAAAATAGTTATCAAGCAAGAATTACAGTTACAATATTTATATCTACTGTCTATCCATTCTTCCACTCCATCAAAGACCCCAGAAGGATATAATATTACCTAAGTAAACAGGAAGTGCATTGTAAGCAACGTTCAAAACTCTAGAGTTGACAGAGACATCTCACTGCCTGGACAGTCACCCAAAGTTCTTCTGTACTGTTAGGTCATCCATCTTCAGCCTACAGGCCCATAGTATCCAGCAGACTTTTCCATGAAGCCTATATTGGCAGTTTGTCAGTCACTTTCTTCTGTGTCCTGCAGAATGTCTGGCAGATTCTTTCATGAAGCAGGAACCCTGGAGGACCATCTCACCTTTAAGCAAGTCATTTTTCTGTGGGTCCTGCATGTCTAGTTCATATAGTTCATATAGCATAGCAACAAGCAGTCCAGGCAAGAGTAGTTTCTTGCCCAAATGGCTAATAAACTCCATGAGAAACCGCTTCAATGCCCATATTCCTCTTGAAGTAATTGGTGCTGCCAGGAGCAGATGTGTCTCAGTGTCATGAAAAGTCCTAAGTTATTAAACTGTTCTAAATGCCATAATCTGAAGGTCTCTGAAAAGTTTGAAGAATACCTATCTAACTGAAATATATCTCTCTATATATAGAAAACCTAACTAACATGACTACAAGCTTGACTATTATAGATGATTATCCATTAACCTATATTTCTTAATTATAAATTACATTTTTAAATGAGCTGTACAAACACAATACCTTAATCAGGAGTAGAAATATACATATAACAAAATTGACCTTAAATTTGTATCAATAAACCAAAATACATACCAATGCAAATCTTTACAGCATATCTCCCATTAAATGTAAACAAAAATATGTAGACACTAATTGGGATATGGGCATAGCTCTCTCCATGCTGCTTCCTGTTTTTTGTTGGGCAAAGTAATTTTTGAGCTGTTAATGGCAACCTTTCAAGGGGTCTTGGTGCATCAAACCACATTAGTCTGGAAAAATTCCATAGGTTCTCCTCCTCTGTGGAAACAAAAGAAGAACCTCTTTTCCAAAGCAACATATCCTTAGACCCAAATTTTGAAATCAAGATATCTTTAAAATATATATGTTGGTTTAGCTTAGCAGCCCATACAATGAAATGTCTCTCTGTACTTAGCTCCTTCACAGTCAAAAAATGAGAAGAAAACACAATTATATACATACTGTTGTCATTTGGCTGCCCGTGAAGCCCCATCCCTGGGTCAAAAAGGCAGCCTCCTGGGGGCGTGGCTATCCCCACCCCTGTGCGCATGTGCAAAATCCTGGGTTGCCCGCCATTCGCGTCACCAGCGTCTGACGCACCTACGCGAGCCGTCTGCGCATGAACAGCGCGGCCTTTAAAAGTCAGAGGTGCCATTCCCCTGCTCTCTTTCTCCTCCCTCTCTCCTCACGTTTCCTCAGGCCCGTGAGCACTCCCCCTCTAATAAATCTTGCGTGGGTTCGTTCGTGTCTTGTGCCTGTCCCATCCTCGTCGCCAAAAAGTACAACACATACACTAGACTCTCTGTGTATATGCCATCTTTATGTGGCTTATTTGTTTTTACTCTATTACTTTTTAATATTTATTTTATCATCTTTATTCCTTTAATCTATGACTGTCTGTACCATCTCTTTAAACACTTTACCTTTTTTTAAATCATTTACTTCTTTTTATAACTGTCTATATTCTTTTTCCTCTCTCTCCCTAGCCTATGTACATTTATTCAACACTGTCATCCATTTAGAGGTCTTTTATGTCTGAATCTGTCTTATTGTGTATTTGTAATTCTTTACTGTCCAGGAGTACTTCTTAAAATGCTAAGCTCTTCTTAAAAACTTAAACTGCAGCATTACTAGGTCAAATATGGCCCTGCCTGCTTGCTCTGCCCAGTCCAACATGGGGGAAGAGGTCCATTCACTGCCTCTGAGCCATGCACACCATCCCAGTTCCTAGTATGCAGTGGGTCTATGTTGAGCCATTAAGCAGTTTGTAACATGCTGTTTACAAACCTCATTTAAATGCTTGCTCTCCTGAAAGAATCAGAGTTCATGTGGGCAGCACAGCCCAGAAAGCCACAGTTTTTAAGACAATGTGACATTTTTCTGCTACCGCTGAATCAGGAAAACCTCTCTTAAAGGAGCCATGCCTCTGCTTGCTTCTAGCAAACAGAGCCCACCCAAGAAAATGCTGCTACCAAACCATGCTTAACTCTGTTCTTTTGTGTCTAGGATTCTTTTTTAAGCTTTCTCAGGTTTTACGTGGATTTAGTTGATCACGTTGAATATCAATTTGTTGTAGGTGGGGCTGGTTGTTGGTTCCCGGCTGCTCAGCTCTGAAATAATCACAAAGAAACTGTATCACTTAAATTACTGCTTGGTCCATTAGCTCTAGCTCCTTATTTGCTAGCTCTTACATCTTAATTTAACCCATCTCTATTAATCTGTGCATCAACACGAGGTCATGGCCTACCAGCAAAGTTTCAGTGCTGTGCATCTGTTTCCAGCAACAGACAGCTCCATGCCTTCTCTTTGACTCCATCTTCTTTCTCCTAGCATTCAGCTTAGTTTGCCCTGCCTAACTAAATTCTACCTTGCTATAGGCCAAGTCAGTTTCTTTATTAATCAGTGGCAATCACAGCATACAGAGGGGAATCCCATATCAGATTGATTTGAAAATATTTTTTACTAATTCTTGAGAATTCAATGCAACATATTTTGATCATGTTAAGCTTCCACTCCTCCCCAACTCCTCCCAGTCCTACCCCACCTCCTTTCCTGCTCAATAACTTTGAGTCATTAAAAAAAATAACCCACTAACTCCCGATTGTACTGCTCATATGTGGAATACACAGACACACACACATAATCACATTCACACACACATGCACAAATGTATACACACAGGCATGCACACACAGATGAGAACACACATGCACACATCTATATTTTTACTGTGTCACTGGACATCATTTTAGAGAAACACTCCATATGGTTAAAAAGTCTCTTATTGGGATTTTGAGAAGATTTTTTTTTAAAAAACAGTAGATCAATTTAGGAAGAATTTGTGTATTTATTGGGCTAAATCTTCCAATCCAAGAATGGTGTTGCCTTTAGTTATTTATATCTTCATGTTATATTTTCTCCAACAATGGGAATATTTTGTGTCTGTACACACAGCATGTGCCACAGGATGCACATGGATGTCAGAGGACAACATGTGGGAGTCGCTTCTCTCCTTCCATCATGTGGTTTCCAGGGACCAAACTGAGGTTGTCAGTCAGACTTGGTGGCCAGCCAATGCCTTTCCTTGCTGAGCCATCTCACTAGACCTGGATATTTTGTCTTTCAGACCTTATTCTTTGTGGTCCATGAGGCAGACGCATCATGAAACACGATGTACCCAGGGCAGCCGGTAGGTGAGCACCTTGGCGTGTGTGAGACAGCCCTGACAGCCCTACACAGCAGGGACTATTTCTGGGTCCACAGTGAGTGTGTGGATAATGCCCTTTGACCTACGTACTCATTGTTTTAGCCTAATTATTTAATGGGCTTTAATGAAGCACTTGCAGATGCAGAGGCATTTAGGAAAAACTCACAGTGCCATTAACCTTGGTTTTAGCCCATGTTCTTTATTATTGCACAATTTGCTTTCACATTTCACCACAGCTGAAAGGAAATGTTACTCGGAGAAGTCAGACATGCTGACACATTTATTTTCAGGCCTTGAAGGAAATATATTTTGGGTATTTATATTACCTCTGTCTCATTTTGGGGGTCTAATTTTTCTCTTCTGGATTTTTTTCTAAATCTGCATTTCTAATCCCTCTGATGAATTTAATCTCTCCTTTCGTACGTATGCACCCCATATGGTCTTACGGACCCTGGAAGCTGTCAACTAAATGCCTCCTAATTAAATCAAAGCAATTTCCATCTCTGGTTTCATTTTTACCAAAAAGGAAAAAGAAAAAAAAAACACCACCAACAAAAAAAGGCCTGCCCCTAGTATGTGCCTCTGGGCACCTGACAGCACACTGCTGAGACTCCAGCAGACCCAGCAGGTAAACAGAGAGGTCTTCTTTCAACCCAATGGCCTCAGCTGTAGAAGCCTTCTCAGAAACACCGGCCTGCTCCGAAGAACAGTGGGAACAGCAAAGCTGGCTCATGTTTCTGCCTAAACTCATATTAGTCTCATATTCAATTATTTCGTCGTTTTCTTCAGCACACAATCCACTCCAGGCAAGAAGGCCCTTCTGCATCAGAAACAGGCCAGCCCTGCAAGTGTTTAGACGGTTTCCTAGTCTAATTCTGTGCAAATTGCTTTAGCACAGGCTCTGACTTCAAAGCACAACACTGATGGTTAAGAGGGAAAAATTATTCCCTTATGATTAAAAAGAAAATGGTTTATTTTACACAGACTCAAAGCATCATCTGATGCAGGAGGATTTCCTCTTTCCATTCACCCCCACCTTCCCTTAAGCAGTCAGAGTCACAGGCAGGCCTCTCCCTTCTCCCCAGCGGGATCCAGGCCAGTTCTGCTTCCCTGTGATCCACTGGCCCTTGTCAACAAAGCTAAGAGCTTGTGAGGGAATATCAATCCACCACACAGCTCTGCACTCATCTTGACTCAGTTGAGGCTCACCCACAGGCTTTGTTGATAAAGGGAGTGTGACATTCTAGTCACACTTCCTCCATGGGATCAGCAGTGAGTAGCAGGACCACTGATCATCACCCCAGAAGGAGAGCGCTCAGCCTGACTTCCGAAGAAGCCAAAGAAATAGTTTAGGTTGTCAGCAACATCCAAACACCCCATCTAGCTTGTGAAAAGTATTTGTTGAAAAACCATCAGACAGCTTCATAAAACCAAGAAAAATAGTCCAGTGCTGGGGGGCACTTCTGAAGGCGAAGTACTGGAGTAGGGGCAGCAGCAAGGACATGCTGCTCTTTGTCCTTGCCTCTGGTCTTGAGTTCTGTCTCCTGAGAGTCACCACATTCAAGAGGCCACGCTCCAGGAGAAAAGCTAGGCTTGGACACGGGAGTGAGACCCAGAGGAGGCTGCACAGCAAACACAGCCAACAACAGGAGCGCTTTTTCCTTTCTAGCTTTGCCGTTACTTACTGATCCAGAGAGAAGTGGGTAGCAGACCTGGCATAGCCAGTGGGAAAGTGGTGAGCATGGGACCTGCTAATTCAGCATGGAGTACTGCAGCATGGTCCTGTAACTCCGAAGGCAGCTGGATGGGCTAAGCCAAGGCCTGGGGTTAGTGAAGTTAAGGGAGACTCCACTTGAGATCTTTGCTCTGTTTACTGTGTGTCAGAACCAAACAGCAGGGACAGTAGCCCATTCTTGATGGTCCTGGCAGATGCTGTGCATGTGTCTGGATAGCAACCTGCAGGCACCATCAATATGGTATGATTCATACTTGTGAAAAATTATAGATTTTGACATCATGCTATGGATATATAAAGGGAATAACTCTTCAAAGACATCTTTGGGAGACATGATAAATGCAGCTGATATTGTATGTTTCTTTAATTAGCAATGAGGAAGAGTAATTCTGTGCATCATGTTTCTGCCACAGTGGACTGAGATGCTCTCACCATGATGTACAGAAACTCTGAAACCAGCCAAGGTGAGCCTTCCCTTTCTCAAGCAGTCTCCATCAGGTACTGTGGCCATCATTAAGGAATAATTCAAGAACAATGCCCACCGTGTCCTTATGAATAGGATGCTTCTTTTTTTCCAAAACACACAACATCTGTGGTTGCGTAACCCAGAGATGCAGAACCTGTGGACACTGAGGCTCATGGGATCAAGATCTGATTTGTTTTTTTAAACAGACTTATCTTGGATGCTATGTAGAGATGGGTTTGTCTGGCATCAGATAGGAAACAGCAGTAAAGAACTACCCAAGAGAAACAGTGGGATTGCCAAGGATGTGTTCCAGCCCAGTAAGAGAAAAACAATAGAAGACTAGAGAGTGGCTGTTGCAGTGGTGGGTGAGCATCAGCCAAACCCATTGAAGGCAGAGTCAAAATTATGTCCTCGGCCATCATGGTGCCTTTGTGTCTAAACGTGGCCAAGCTTGACCACCTAGGTTCAGTGCCTGGGGAAGGAGAGAACCAACTCCAGAAAGTTGCCCTGTGACTGTGTGTGTGCCCTGGTACACAAACAGACAGACAGACAGACAGACCCATACACAAACACGTAGACACAAAGATAGAGGGACAAACAGACACACAGACACATATACAGACACACAGACACACACAGAGACACATACACAGACATACAGATACAAAAACACATGGGTACACACAGACATACAGACATGTAGACACACACAGACATACACATAGACACAGACACACATATAGACACAGACAGACACAGATAGACACAGACATACAGACACATAGACACAGACACACAGGCACACTAAGTACATAGTGAAACAGTGTCTCCTCAGTTTGAACTACAACCTGTTGTGTTTCAGCTTTACACAGCGTGGGTGGCTGTGCCCCGAGGCACTGAGCTGTAAGCTGATCAGCTACACACCATCATTAAAATCCAATAAAGTGAGCAACAATAAGCTTCTAAAACGAAGAAGAAGGCAGTGATGCTGGAAGTCTGCGGAGCTGGTGTGCAGCAGCCCCGATCTGGGGGTCTGTGCAGGGAGGAGTGATGCTTTTTGCCTTCTGCCTTAGGACATGCTACTGAACATTACACGGGACAACATGGAAGAGTGCTTACAGCCCACACACAGGTCCCAAGAGAAAATTCTTAATTTTGTTTCCACCCATTGATTACTCTTCAGATAGGAGCTTTTTCATTCTCATTTTCTGTTTCCCCTCGACCCTCATTTGATGTCTCTTTACTGTCCATGAGCTGAGCGCTCACTCCAGCTTGTAGTCTCCTAACCAGAGCAGTGAGAAATTTAGCTGGTTACCCCGGTGCCCCTCAGATGCAGCAACAATCCGCAGGTCGCTGCTGCTCTCTGAGTTTGAGTCCTAATCCTCACCTTCCCTTCTGAGCAGTTTATTAAAGTATTAACCCAAGGAATATAGGTCTGTTTCTGAAGTGGGGACACTGAAAAAAACATTTCTTTGAACACTGACAGAAAGGGACAGTTGCCACTTCATACCCCAATTATTAAACACCAATCTCTTTGGGAAGTTTCTTCCAAAAACAGTGGAACACCAGCTGGAGGTGGTAGTGTCTGTAACTCCAGAGCTTGGGAAGTACGGGCCTTGGGGAGCAGGCATCTAAGTTCAGTCTCCCCAATACAGCAACTTTCAAAGCCAGTCCGGGCTGTGCTAGACTTATTAAAAAAAAAACAAAAACAGAAACACAAAACCCAAAATTCATTAAAACAAAGCAGTAGAGGAGCCTATAGAGTGACCCATGGCCGATAGCATTGTGGTGGAAATAAGATCGTATGGGCTCCAATGAGCCGTTTGCACAGAGCACTTTACAGCTGGATGGCCAGTGACATTGTGCTGCAACCAGAGATTAACCGTGGTTATGGCATTTGTATCATTTATGCTTTTAATAAAATTTATTTACTAAAAAAGGCTGTTGTATATAGCTCTTGGAAAAGATGGTATGAACAGTCAAAGTCCCTCCTCCCCCTGTGCACTTGCAGTGAAGCTGAGGAAGAGTGGGTAAATAAGTGTGTGTTAGATTCATCTAAATGAAGGGCTAACACTGATTGGTTTGAGATTCCTGGTTCTTCTGTGACGCATTCTCCCATTTCTCCTAGGTCCACCCCATAACAACTAAAAGTCAAGAGCATGGGGCAGCAGAGATAGGTTTGAAGAGGTGAGAAGGGGCAGTTCCCAGGATCCTTGAGATTTGAAGAACAAAGGCCAGTCTCTGGAGCTCCCTTATCACTCCCCAAACCTACCTGGCAGGGAGGGTCCAGAAGCTTCCAACTGTCTATAGCAAGCACAGACAGAATCACTCTTCCCTGCTCAAAGGACTGGGGGAAGCGATAGAAATCCTTAGGCAACACTCACTGCTTTCCAGCAAACCACAGATGAAATCCACACTAAACTCTCTCCTAGGTTTCAATGGGGTTTGTAGGGAATTTATCTTGCAAAATCCTCACTTTCTATTCAAATGGGGTGGTACACTCTAATCCCTTGGTGGAGTCTGTAGGATTGACACAGAATTAACCATCCATCCTTCTGCCCAAGAAGCAGCAGTGATGAGAGCATTGTTTAGTCCAAAAATGTGGGAGAGAAAACCCCCAAATCCTCAGTCAGGGCTATGTCAGTGGCATTTTGTGGGGGAGCTGAGCCTCCACTGCCACCCACAGCAATGGCATGTGACAGTCAAGTACCTAGGAAAGGCTAGCAAAGTTGAGTCTCACTGTGTTTCCACAGGAGGCACTGGAGGTAAATCTCTGCTGTAAACGGTCACAGAAGACAAACAAGGAGAATGGCACTTCTGAGCCCAGTGTTCAGCCCCACCCACATACCGGAGAGCCCCGGAAGGGGGGTAGTGGAGCCTTCACCCCACAGGACCTCAACCAGACAGAATAATGTGGTGGGCTGCAGGTGGCCAGCGTTGCTTCTACCTCCCTCCGCCTATGAGCCCAGCTCAGCGAAAGAGCAGAGACTGCCCCTATCTGGACTCTTCAAGGCTGAGTGAGTGAGGCAGGTAGAGCATTGCTGTTGGCCCTCTACTTGTTCTCCCACTAGAGTTGGCAGGGAGCTGAGGTTCTGTGCTTACCTTTCAGCAACAATGCAGTGGGAGTCAATCCTCTGTGGTTTCTCTTCCTGGTCAAATATGGACATGACTTTAGAACTCCGCGACAAGATTGTATGGTGGAATAAGGTCACTCATTGAGAACTCGCCCTGGACGGCTGAGATCTCATCCAGTAAGTCTGGGCTGCAAATCCGTGTTCGGCTTGCGAGGCTGTGGTGACACGGCCAGTCCTGTTACACCTTAACGGAGCTCATGCCTCCTGCCAAATGAACTGAATAGGATTCTGAGCTGAAAAATATAGAAATATCTGGGATAGAGTGAAAAGCAAATAGATCTACCAAGAGTCAGGGAAATCACAGCCCAAATGATGAAAGACAACCACTAGCTGCTAACAGTGAGATAAAGATGGTGAATTCTCTGAAAAGACTGTAAAGACGTCATCAAAGGTGATCATCAATTCTCTTCAGCTGATGAAAATACATCTCAGTAAAGACTTAGAAGCTACACAACAAGAAGGACTTCAAGGAATGTTATCACAATTCAAAGAAAAGTAACGGGAAGGAAAGAGAGCCCCACCCCAGAATGGTTCCTTATAGAGGGAGGTGACATGGCTTCCATGAGAGCTCGGTAGACTTCACTCAGTTTAATCGGAGTAAGAATGTAACATGGTTTAAAATGTCTCATGTTTAAAAAAAGGTATACACCCACTTGCTTCAAGAGGTTAATAGAACCACAAATAAAGTAAAGCCAATAAAATGTACAAAACATCTTACATCTTACAATCAGATGACAAAGACAAAGAAGAAACCTTGAGAGCAGCCAGAGGGAGCCGACTGACATGCAGCTGTTAGAGGTAGTGACACAAATATGCCCACTGCAAACCCACAGGATGTCACTGTTTTCAAACTGAGAAATGAAAAGAAACTGTTAACTATGCAATTGTGTATCTAGTAAAAATACTCCTTAGGAATAAAGCATAAGTGAAAAGATACTTAATCACAGAAAAGGGGGATGGACTGCTAATAATGCAGCCCCGAAGAGTGGACTGAGGAGCCCATCTCAGCAGAGAGTATAGACCCCGAGAAAAGCCAGACGAGCGTCGGAATGGGTGAAAACGGAGAGGAATACCACAGTCTATTTTGATTATTTTCTTAACTCACATGTGGTAGTCAAAGCAAACTTACAACACCATCTGCTATGGTGTTTAATGTTTACAGAGAAAAACTCAAAATAATTATACTTTAAGTGGGGGAAGGTATACAGCAGTAAAGGAAAGTAGGGTTTTACCTTTACTTCATATAACAAAGCACCAAAGTCCGCTGACTATGATAAGTAAGGTCCACATAACTACAGTATCACCTACCACACTCACTAAAGAAGGCATAAAAATGATATACTCAAAATGCTGCATATAAGTCAAGAATGAATGCAAGAAATATGTTTAAGGAACTTAGGAAGGTAGGAAAAGAAACACATGGGGAGAAATTCGAAGTATAAAACTGAGCAAATAATAAAATGAAATTAAGCTCCAACTTTCTAAGTTATCCTAAATATAAATGATTGACACATGTGACTTGAAAACCCACAGCAATGTGCTGTAGGGATTCCTACTGCCAGTAGCCTTTAAGTAACCCGCCCACTTGGGTGTGGCTTCTTATGCTATAAATGCCAATGTAAAGCGTGGTCACTCTCACTTCTGACTGCAGGATTCGGTTGCTGTTCCCTGTTTAAGCAGAGGACTGTGACCTGTGAGTCTACCCCTAAATAAACAACCCTTTATTATACTCAATTCTGAGCTAGTGTGGGATTTCTTTTTAGCATCCATCTTCATCTAGCACTCACGTGGATCTGAACTCCACATCTACTGGGTGGACTGGCTTAAAGGACTAAACAGTCCACAGCCCAGAAAGTCTCCCGCTTGGCTTGCTTTACCTACTAAGAGGTTTTTTATAAAAGCCCTGCCACAGTGGAGCTAAGTGTGCAGCGACTTCGAAATTTCCCAAGCTCATGTAACCCCCACCCCCCCGCCACGTCCCCTGCCATGTGGCTATTTGCTCAGGTTCTGGTTTGTGCTCCCTGCTCCTGAGTTCTGGGCTCCTTATTCCATGTATGGAATTGATCAATTATTGATTGTAAGTGTGTTGAAGGCCTCAGAATTTCATAAAAAACATCATGTCAATAGCAAAGGCTTAAAGAAAGAGCTTTTTATTACATGGCAACAAGCTAAGGAGATTATAAAGAGGTGTCCTACCTGCTCTTTCTATAACTGAACACCACTACCTGCAGAGACTAACCCAAAAGGTACTCAAAGGAATGAAATCTAGCAGATGGACGTGTTCCACTTTGAAGATTTTGGAAAATTAAAATAGGTACACCACACCATTGACACTTATTCAGGTTTTCAATGGGCAACTGCTTTGAGCTCAGAAAGGGCTCAAATTTATTAAAATTTATTAAAAGTTATGGCCATCATGGGTATACCTGCACAAATAAAGAAGGAAAATGGTCCAGCATATGTCTCTAAGAAAATGAAACAATTTTTGCTTATTATAATATAAAGCATATTACAGTTATACCAAACAATCCTACAGGTCAGGCAGTTATAGAAAGATCAAATTGAACTATAAAGTACATGTTAAACAAACAGAAAGTAATGGAAAATACCCCCAGAAATAGATTATATAATGCTTTATTAACCTTATATTTTCTTAACATTAATGAGAAAGGAAGAACAGCAACAGAGAGACATTGGATAATATAAAAATCTACTGAATTAAATCAGCTGGTGTATTTCAAGGATGTGTTGACCTCACAATGGAAACCAGGAGATGTGCTATGTTGGGGAAGGGGTTTCACTCTTGTTTCAGCAGGAGAAGAAAAGTTATGGATACCATCAAAATTAATAAAGATTCAATTTGAAAAAGAGTAATCTTTTGAGAAAGAGAAATGATGGCTCATCCACAGAGCTGACAACCAATCAGGAGGTGAGGAAACCTCATAAGGGTTGGGGCAGGGTTCTGTTCTTGTCTTTGCAGGAAAATATTCACCTTCAAAAAAGTCAAGAGACCCTGGACATCTAGATGCCTAAAGAGGAAAAGATAATTATCCAGATAGGATCACCAAGCAAAGAGAATTATCACTTAGGAAGACATGTCATCTAAGGGTAAAAATCTCTGAATATTAATTAGAATAATAGTCATGATTCACTTAAAAATCGAAGCTGGCTTTGGAGTTGGACAATGGCTCTGTCCTTCTCTAAATCCAAGCATGTTGTTAAAAGAAAAATTCAGAGTTTCTGTCTCATGTCAGGAGCTGCCTGGTATGGGACAGTAAGAAGAAAGAATTTAGAAAAAAAATTACTTTTCTTCACACCTATTTTTGTCTCTATCATACCTTTCATTGGATATATGCCTATATAAAAAATGTTTAAGTTTTCCATAATGAACAATGAATTTTCCTGCAGTAGTCTTTGAAGTTTCCAGGAAGAAGATGGGGCACCACAACAACTCCATGGTTGATATGATTTCATGATGCTTATAGCACTACTATAAGATTTGTTTTGGGTACCAGCTGCTCAAGATGGTTCCAACTTGACTAGCTGAAATGGTGCACTTTTTTACAATGTTCTGGCCAGAACTCCAAATAGGAACCTCAGAAAAACCCTAATGAATACTCAGAGACTATTTGCAATTATACCAGGCAGTAATCTTGGAACTTAACCATCATTTTCTTTCACAGGATCCCATAGAAAGAACATCGCTCCCATGACAGCTGGAAGTAATTCTAGAAGACAATGTCCCCTTTTCTGACAAAGTTTGTCCTCAGGGTTAGGGACATCATTGAGGGGTTGATTATAATTGTTATAGGGTTGGGGGCTGGGGGAAATTATGTAGGCTCAGGGATCTCTTTTTAAAAAAGGGAAATTAGGATAATAGATTAGTGTGAGCTTACTCACACTAATAATAATAATGAGTAACAGAGTGAATACTTGTGAGCTATTACTTATAGGCAATTTACATTGGTTTAGATTCTTGTATATTGATAAAAACTTAAATTATATTGAATATGTTCCTATTTTCATCTACAATATTTGTACACCTAGGCAAAGTAATTTTGTCATATTGTATGCATGCTTCTACCTCTTCTTAAGACAGTTTGTATATTGATACAATTTTAGGATATATTTATCATATTGCAATATACATTCCTACCTCTGGTCAAGATACTTATTCATTGTTTACATTTTTAGGTCATTGTCCTCATTTGTTGCACAGTTGTTTAAAGGTTGTTTAATATTCTAATATGAAGTCCTAGTCTTTAAGTCATATAGGTATTAAGAATTATAGGTCAATAGTCATCCATTTTGTCATACTTATAGTTAGACTAATCAGGTTCTTCAGATACATAGTGATTGTATTCTGCATAGATAGATAATCTTCAACCACTTCAAAGAGCTGCAGAATATGGCATTTAAATAACTTAGGGTTCTGTTGACATGAGACATGATTGCTCATGGCAGCACTGATCTATTCCCAAGAGAATGTTGAGCATCAAAGACACTCCACTTGGAACTTGGTTTCTTCTTGGCAAAACTGGCCTTTGGGCAAGGAAATGCCCATGCATTGATCACTGACAAAATGCACAATGTCCGGTCAGGACAAGCAGGATACAAGAAAAAAGACTGTCAAAACTTGCCAATACAGGGTAAGATGGTTTTGAAAAATTTCCTGCCTCTGATAGTGATCTGTCAGTTACTCTAGGCCTTAGCCAAAATTGGTTGCTCCAACATTGCAAATGAGACTTTGGGTGATTGCCCAGGTAGTCAGTTGTCTCTGTCATTGCTGCACATTGTGAAAGTTGCTTGATTGCACTTCCTGCTTACTCAAGTGATATTATTTTCCCTTCTCCCATCTTTGATTGCACTTCCTGCTTACTCAAGTAATATTATTTTCCCTTCTCCCATCTTTGATGGGGTTGAACACTAGATAGTTGTAGTTACTTTCCTCTCATGACTTGGCCAAGTTATTTATAATACAAGACTTAAACTCCTTAGGATAGAATAATTATTGAAACATTTATCACATGTTTCTTGCGTGATATTGTTTATGCTGGTTGTAATTCTAATTTTTATACCTGATATTTGTTCTTATTGTATATAATTTTGTATTAGGCTTAGAACTCTCTTATTTAAACAAAAAGGGAAGGTGCTGTAGGAATTTCTACAGCCAGTAGCCTTTAAGTTACCCACCCACTTGGCCTCTTATACTATAAATGCCGAAGTAAAGCATGGGTTGCTCTCTCTTCTGATTGCATCATTCAGTTTCTGTTCCCCATTCGAGCAGAGGATTGTGATCTGTGAGTCTACCCCTAAATAAATAACCTTCTATTATACTCATTTCTGAGCTAGTGTGGGATTTCTTTTTAGTGTCTGTCTTCAGCAATAAGATATAGGAATATGTTATCTATAAGATATGTTACCTTAAAATAAATGTTTATATTGAGGTCCTACATTTGGGGTTGAGTTTTGCACAAAGTGAGAGATACAGATTCAGTTTTATTTTTCTACACCTTGATAACCAGATTTTCCAGCAGCACTTGTTGAAGATGCTGTCTTTTCTTCATGTCTATTTTTTGGAATTGTTATCAAATATCAAGTGGCTGTAATTGTGTGGACTTACATCCGAGTCCTCCATTCCATGATATATCCCATGCTGTTTTGTTACTATGGCTTTGTGGTATAACTTGACATTGGAAATGATGATGCCTCCCATCAAATTCTTCTGGGTCAGGATTGTTTTGGCTCTCCTTGATCTTTTCTGGTTCCATATAAACTTTAAGATTTTTTTCTCTCTCTGTGAAGGATGGCCATGAAATTTTGTTTGGGATTGCATTAAATCTCTGTAGCTTGCTTTGGTAGGAGGGGAATTTTCACAATTAATTAATTCTTCCAATCTATGAACACAAAAGGTCTTTCAACTTCTGCTATCTTTGTCAATTGTTTCAGGGCTTTAATGTTTTCATTGCTGAGGTCTAGACTTGTTATTTATTTATTATTATCAACTTTATAGAAACCAGAGTCGTCTGGGAAGAGGGAACCTCAGTTGAGGGATTATCTCCATCAGACTATCCATAGACATGTCTGTAGGACATCTTTCTGAGAATGATTGATGTGGGAAGGCCAGCTCAGTGTGTGTGGTGTCACCTCTGGGCAAGTGGTCCTGGGGTCTATAGGCCAAGGAAGCCACTGCGAGCACACCAGTAAGCAGTGTTCCCCCGCAGCCTCTGCTTCAGTTCCTCCCTGCAGGCTCATGCTAGAGCGTCAGCCCTTACTTCTTTCATGATGGACTATAATTAGAATGTACAAGCCAAACAAACCTTGTCCTCCCTGTTATGCTTTCGGTTGTAGTGTTTATCACAGCAATAGAAAGCCTACCTAAGACAAGGTCTTTCATTTCTTCGCTTAGGTTTATTCTGACTTATTTTATCCTGGTGCAGCTATAATGAATGGGATGGGGTCCCTGATTTTCTTTACAGAATGGTTGGACACAGGCATGTAGGAAGGCGACTGGTTTGTAGTATTGATTCTGTGCCCTGTGACCTTCTGAAAGTGCTAAGTAGCTGACAAGCATTTGACAGCATCATCCAGGGTCGCTTGTGCAAAGAATTATGACATCTTCAAGTAAGGACACCTTGACTTCTTTCTCAATTGTATCCCTTTTATTTATGTCTCCCACATTGAGATGGTATTCATTATTGACAAGAATCCCTCTGCTAGCCAGGAGTAGATAGGTCCTTTCTCACTTAAAAGCATGTATTAAAAACCTACAGCCAACATCACATTTAAGAGTTACTAGAGCTCGATACCTCAGGTCCAAGATAGCGATGCCCTCTCTCACCAACTCCAGCACAGTCCTGAAGCTCTAGTCGTCATTTACGGCAAGAAAAGCAAAGTGTGTAACAACAGGAGAGGGAGAAGTGGAACCAGCTCATTTGTGGTTGATAGGTGCCTCGTGTTGAAAAATCTCTCAGAACCTAAAATGAACACATAGCACAACTCAGCGAGCAATGGAGGACTAACTTCAAAGGTGCCGTATCACTTATACTCTAGTCTAGGACACTGAAATAAGACACGTATAGAAAAGAATATGTATATGACATGTACACTGAAAATCACAGCACACTATTAAATTAAAAAATTTAAAGACATAAATAAGCCGGGTGATGGTGGCGTGCGCCCTTTATCCCAGCACTTGGGGGACAGAGGTAGGCGGATATCTGAGTTCAAGGCCAGTATGATCTACAGAGCCGGTTCCAGGACTGCCAGGACTGCTCAGAGAAACTCTGTCTTGAAAAACAAACAAGCAAACAAAAGGCATAAACAACTATAACAGCTTATCATGTCCATAGACTGGATGATCCAAAATGCTGTATGCGGTCACCACCGCAGGGACCTCCAAGTGTAACTCAAAGCTTCTGTGAAGAGATGAAAGGAGACCTGAACAATGCTAAAGATGGTTTTTGCCAGACTAATTCCAAACACAGTGCTCGAGTGAGGAATGCTGTACAGAGCTGGAGGGAAACTGAATTAGGCAGAGATGGCAACCAGAAACAGAGCCACACAAATGCACACATCCGATCTTTAGCAAAGTCAACTGGGGATAAAGCGTTCAGCCAGTGGTGCAAGGGCAGTGGAACCACGCGGGCAAAGCAGGGAAGCATTAGCCTTGTCCAAAGAGGAACTCAAGGTGGACGGCAGGTGGGCATGGGGACGCACACCTGCAATCCTGGCACTCAGAAGTCACAGGCAAAAGGACAATGTCTTCACACTGCATTAATCAGTAAAAGCAATAAAAAGCAAACGTAAAGAATATGGAAGGATATTTAGATTATATGCAAACAATATGCAATATGCCATTATATATAAAAGGATGTTTATATCAGATGTGGTCTCTAACTAAATCTTTTAAATAGAATTTAATGAAAAGTCTACAGTTGAAAACTATGTATGTGATTTGTAGAACTTAATGTATTTAAAGGCAGAATAAGTGCAGGCATACACTTTGGAAAATTGAGTCAGTAAAAATTCTAGCTAAACTGGAGAGGAGGAGAGGAAGAGGAAGAGGTGGAAGAGGGAGAGAGGAGGTGAGAGAGGTGGGAGGGGGAGAGAGGAGGAGGGTGTTTCTTTTAAGTCACTAGAACTAGACTAACTTGAAATTCAAATCCTGAAGTGCTTCAGGTAAACTAAACTCCTCAAAGAAGAAGGAATTAGGTCAAGAGCCAGCTCCTCATCAGGGATGATGGAAGCCAGATGGCAGTAGAATGCCATCTGTGAGATGATGAAAATGTGAAACTACTGAGTGGGATTCTCCACACAGAAGCAGTGTCCTTCAGAGAGAGCTGGAGAGGAGGGCTGTGAACATTTCCTCCACACGGAAGCCATGCCCTTCCGAGAGAGCTGGAGAGGAGGGTTGTGAACATTTCTCCACAATGACCTGATGGATGTTTGAGGTGGTAGATTTGGTAAATATTCCGGCTGATGAGAGTGCATTATAGAGACAACCCCAAGCCCCACCATACTCTACAAAGCTGCACAATTAGAACGCAAATCACATAATGAAATCAGATGTTAGCAAAGAAACAAAAGTAAACTTTGTTTTTAGCTGACATTTAGCCCAAGGCACACTTAAGAGGAATTCTTTCAGGGAATGTTAAAATGAGCTCAAGGGAAGGACTAAAGAATAGAAAAATAAAATATGTAAAAACTTTAACTAAACATGACAAATCATACTGTATGAAATCCTTGAAGAATAAATAAAGACGTCATAAGGAAAAGAGGACGTAGCAATCCTCACGTGATACAGTCAGAGTCAAATGATGAGGGTCACATTTGGAAAGAATAGGAGGTAATTTTTCAGAGAGGTAGTAAAAATTAATTCACATTATTAAGTAAAAACTAGTAGCTCAGCAAATACAATTAACTTGATATATGTTTCATTCGTAGGGTGACAATTTAAACAAAAAGAACATGTAAAGCTAACAGATTTGGAGGAAAAATATTTTTAATCCAAAAGAAGTCAAAGGAATCAAGAAATAAAAACAGAGGAACAAAAATTCAAGAATAAATCAGTAACTTTAAACTCAAATATATTCATAAATACAACCAATTGAAATGGGGTAAGTAAAAGTCCCAGGTTGCCAGATGGAATAAGATCATAAAAGCATTCACATTTTGCCCCAATGCAAAAATCCATGGGAAATGACATGGAAACACACATCCAGTCACCAACTGGAAGGAGGCACGCTGAGCCTCACTAACCTCAGATAAAGTGGGACTGAGTCAAGAAACATTCCTAAGTATAAAGCAAATTACTTCCTAGAGATAAACATGTCCATCTACTTGGAGAATTCAACGACTGCTAATGTTTCAGCACCCAGCGGGAAGCCATCTGCATGTAAAGGAAAGTGAAGCCAGTTATACAGGGACAGACAACTGGAGCTCCTGTGACTGATAAAGTAGAAACATAGACAACAAAATAGAAAGCCCCAGTCAGTTCCTTATCAGTTAGGGCGCAGACGTTGTACATAAAAGAGCCTGGGCAAGAAACAACAGGGCATGTCTTGTTCTCAAGTTGAGTAGGGTTTTCACCAAAATTTCCGAGAAAAGAATAAATATACAAAGTTCTAAAACATGTGATTGTAAGCTTCCAATTCAAGAAAGTAGGCAAAGGGTAATGAAGAAACTAGAGCAGGGAAGTGAAACAGAGATATGCATGACCCGGGCTGTAATAATAAAGATATAACATATAAATGACATGGGCTGTAATAATATAGATGTAACATATAAATGACATGGGCTGTAATAATAAAGATATAACATATAAATGACATGGGCTATAATAATAGAGATGTAACATATAAATGACATGGGCTATAATAATAGAGATGTAACATATACATGACACAGGCAGTAATAATAAAGATGTAACATATAAATGACACAGGCTGTAACAATAAAGATGTAACATATAAATGACACAGGCTGTAATAGAGATGTAACATATACACGACACAGGCAGTAATAATAAAGATGTAACATATAAATGACACGGGCTGTAATAATAAAGATGTAACATATAAATGACATGGGCTGTAATAATAAAGATGTAACATATAAATGATGAGGAGACTATAGGAGCTGAAGACAGCCTCAGAATGGACGATGAAGATCCACAACCCCGCTAGCGACAGGGATGAAAGAGAAAGAAAACTGCACTAACACAAATAAAATGGCATTGGTACATACACTACAGAAATTAAAATGCTCCCACGAGCATACTCAACGACAGTCTTACTCCAAGAAATGTGAAGATTTGGCTGCAGTGAACAAATTCCTCAAAGACCACGAGTTGCCAAATCTGACCCAAGAAGTAGAAAAATCTAAATAAATTTTGTTTCTTAGATAAATTGAACACTTCCTTTCCAGAAAAACAATTTTGGGCCCAGATGTCTTCTCTAGTGCATCTTCCCAAACATTTAAGGAAGAAATAACGTGGACCTCAACGAGAAAAGATGGCGTGTGCCCAGGCTGGTTCTCGGAGGATGGCTGCATTCTGATGCCAGGCCCTGGCAAGAATACTGTGAGGAAGAATATTACACGCCAATTTCTCTCATGAACATTGTATAAAAGTCCTGAAACACTTGCAAATCAATTATGCCTGAAGTGGTTTAATGTTCAGAAAGTTGGGGCAACTCACCACATTGA
Organism: Ondatra zibethicus; assembly: GCA_004026605.1. Classification (NCBI taxonomy): domain Eukaryota; kingdom Metazoa; phylum Chordata; class Mammalia; order Rodentia; family Cricetidae; genus Ondatra; species Ondatra zibethicus. Next base: position 4,288 of record PVIU01016109.1, on the reverse strand, counting down.
TGGAAGTGGAGGGAAATTATAGCATTTATTTGTCAAAAAGAATAAAGCAGAGAGTTCAGTGGGCATCACGGAAAACTCCTCCTTGCAAGTAGGAATGGGGAAGTGTTTTTCAATCTGAAGAAGACTTCCTTGGAATCTTACAGTAAACACCATATTTAACAGTGAAATATGAAGAATGTCCCTTCTGGGACTAGGAATGAAGCAAAGATACAGTCTATTATTCAGTGAAGACTGGATATTTTAGGGAGTGAGATGGGCAGGAAAGCTAGGTAAAACCCTTAAATGGCTAGAAAAGAAAAATACTCTCATTATTTGAAGAGATGAATGTGTACAAAAAGCTCAAAAGAATATGAAAACAATTAATTGTCTACAGAACTTGGTGAGGTGCTGCAAACGAGGCTGGTGACTTAAAAACAGTATTTTACTTCAATTCCAGAAATAATAGAGTATTAAATTACAGCATCTGGGTACACTTAAGATTTAATGCCTAGATTTTGTGAGACAAAAATCAAAGATGATGAGATAAAAATGATAAAAGCTGAGATTTGATGCATTCAGGGTGGAATCAAGGTCTTCAGTGACACAGGACACCAGGTCGCATAGTATCAAGCAACTGTTGGATGCCTGCTGCGCTCTTGACATTAAAGAACCTGGCCATTTCACAGGAGTGAAGGAACTCAACACACTGACAGACAGACAAAGGCAGGCTGACAGGCTCCACAGAGCTAAGCCATTCCCTCCCAGCACAGCAATGGAATGCTTACTGTTTTTGTCTTTAATTTTTTTCCATATTCTTTTATTTTTTCCATTAAAAAAATTTACATTTCCTCCCCTTCTCCCAGTCCCCTCCTGCTCCCCCCTCCTTCCTCCCCCTGCTTCCTTAAAAGAGGGCATGGTGCCCTGCCCTGTGGGAAGTCCAAGGCCCTCCTCCCCTCCATCCCGGCCTAGGAAGGTGTGCATCCAAACAGACCAGGTTCCCCAAAAGATAATACATGCAGAAGAGATAGGTTTTAGTGTCATTGTTGATGGCTTCTCAGTCTGCCCCCATGGGCAGCCACATTCAGAGAGTCCGGTTCAATCACATGCTCGCTCAGTCCCAGTCCAGCTGGATTTGGTGAGCTCCCATTGTTTTTAAGTTTTGACATTACTTAACGTGTGTGTGTGCGCGCGCGCATGTGTGTATGTGTGTGTGGTGCGTGTGCGTGCACGTGCCTGAGTGAAGTGAGTGCCTGGGGATGTGTTACAGTGACTTTTAAGTAGGTTTGAGGAAACAAAGTATTCATTTACCTTCTGAATACCCATTTAAATGGCATTTTGAGGTCTGTTAAATATTTTATAAATCTTTAAAATGTTATTTGCTTATATAAAACAACATTCACTCATAAGAGAAAAGCTTTATTGGACTATAAAATTTGACACCAAACACAGAAATTTTACTAGGAATTTCTTCCTAAAATGGGTCTTAAATTACTTATTTTATTTACATAATAGTCTTGGGTTAAAATATAAATGTTGTTTGAACTAGTTTATATGGATTTTTTCAAAAATATTCTTAATACGTAAACATTACATGTAAGGTGTTTTATTTTTTTGGTTTTTCAAGACAGGTTTTCTCTGTGTACTAGCCCTGGCTGTCCTGAAACTTGCTTTGTAGACCAGGCTGGCCTTGAACTCACAGAGATCTGCCTGCCTCTGCCTCTCAGGTGCTGGGCTTAAAGCTGTGCACCACCACTGCCGGGCACATGTAAGATTTTTTTTTTATTAAAGCTGTAATATGTATAAAATGATAGATATAGGTTTGTTAAATAAGTTTCCTTTGCATAGTATGGATTACAGGAGACACAGTATCAGCTAATAGTAGCATTCAAATCTAGAAAAGTTTCCCCTGTATGCAATAAACATGGCCACATTATTAAATGTTGATATAATTATAACTGATATTATACTTTGAAAATAAATTTTAACATAGTTACAACATTAAGGAGTAAAAATCATTGTCTGCTACCTGTGAGCTCCTCTTTAGTTTTTTCAATGCCCTTTTCTTGTCCAATTTAAACTAAAGGGAAATGCTATTTAAAATCCAAGCTTTCAGTGCCTACTCAGTCCGTTTAAAACCTCATCAACAATCAGGTTAGGTTCTGTGTCTTTAAGATTAAAGATCTTTTACTTGGCGTGAAAAGTCATAACTTTAAAAGCAAGACTTTTCCATTAAGGATTGTTGATGCTACTGAATGCGATATGACCATTGTATGGTCTAAATGGTGTAGACGTTGTTTACACTGGTTTACCAGATGTCTTGGTCTATTGCTGTGAAGAGACACTATGGCCCAAGCAATGCTTATAAAGGAAACATTTAATTAGGTGGCTTATAGTTCAGAGGTCTAGTCCATCATGGCTGGAAGCATGGCAGCATCCAGGCAGACATGGTGCTGGAGAGGTAACTGTGACTTCTACATCCAAATCCACAGAGTAGGAGGGGTGGAGGGGAAAGGGGAGAGACTGACTGATTGCCTGCCTGCCTGACTGACTCTGGGTCTGGCTTGAGCATTTGAAACTCCAATGCCCACCCCCAGTGATACACTTCCTCCAACAAGGCCACACCTCCTAATTCCTGTCAAGTACTGTCACTCCCTGATGATCAAGCATTTAAAATATATGGAAGCCATTACTGGTTCAAACTACCACATTAGTAAATGGTCATACTAATGAAAACTTCCAAAGTAGCCCTACTTTTAATAGTTTATATAAAAACAAATATATATTACATAAATGGTGTAGGAGTTCCTTCTGTTTGTGGTTGTTTTCATTGGATAATGAATAAAGAAACTGCCTAAGCCTAGTTGATAGGGCAGAACTTAGGTAGGCAGAGAAGACAGAACTGAATGCTGGGAGAAGGAGAGCAGAGTCAGAGAGCCGCCATGGAGCCACCAGAATCAGACATGCTGAATCTTTCCCGGTAAGCCATGACCTCATGGTGATACACAGATTAATAGAAATGGGTTAAATCAAGATGTGAGAGTTAGCCAATAAGAGGCTAGAGATAATGGGCCTGGCAGTGATTTAATTTATACAATTTCTGTGTGGTTATTTTGGGTGAAAGCTAGCCAGGTGGCCGGGACAAACAAAGGGCCACCCTCCTCGTGCAACACATAAATATAAAAATAAAAATATATAATCACATAATACACACGTGTATGCATTCCTTTTAGTTTATAGTGCAACTAAGATTTTTAAAAATAGTTTTAGTCAGGATGTTATTTGATCAGTTATTATCCCATCTCTGACTCAGTAATCAAAAAGATAAATCCCTATTGCTGATAAAATAAACAGTTCTTCAGAATATGATGGGTCCTGCTCTTGGTGCAAACTCCCCTCATGGACAGTTACCCTCACTGAGGAGATGATCCTCTATGTTCTGCCACTCCTAAAATATGAAATTTGAGACAATGACTTAGTTTCCGGCTTTTAATTTTCCCTAAGCAAACAATATGCTTTTAAAAACAAAGATTGCATGTTTTTCAAAATAAGCTTATAGTTTCTGCTAGGTATGTAGGGTTTCTAATTAAGGGACTCAGTCTTGAGTCAGGTTTATTTAATAATCTGCCTCTGTCAAACTTTATTTGAGCATTATACAACAGCCAAAATTTGAAGCAGTATTTGTTGTTCAATACTGGTGTAAGTGGTCTTCCGGGTGTCAGTAACCACACTTGGAGATCTCTGCTGATGCGCACGAGGGATTAGAAGACCAATGATTTGGACTACAGTGTGGTAGTCACAGGAGAAAAGATTCATTGGCCACTGTAACAACTAAGCAAGCCCAAGGAGACCACATCGGGTGGCATTGTATTCACTGAGGAAATGGTGGCCTTTGTAATAAATAATGCTGGGTCAACTGAATATCCACATGGAAAAACATGATTCTTGACTTCTATTTCACCCCAGACACGAAAATCAATTCCAGATGAAACTGTTAGCAGTGAGGCTGGGAAACTTTCAGATGCCTGTCTGGATCCAGCCGACAGTTCCTCACACAAGAGCTTCAGATGCCTGTCTAGATACAGCCAACAGTTCCTCACACAAGAGCTTCAGATGCCTGTCTGGATCCAGCCGACAGTTCCTCACACAAGAGCTTCAGATGCCTGTCTGGATCCAGCCGACAGTTCCTCACACAAGAGCTTCAGATGCCTGTCTGGATACAGCCGACAGTTCCTCACACAAGAGCTTCAGATGCCTGTCTGGATACAGCTGACAGTTCCTCACACAAGAGCTTCAGATGCCTGTCTGGATA
>PVIU01016108.1:34558-46244 GCA_004026605.1 Ondatra zibethicus | reverse complement strand
AACAATGACACCAGGACCTATCTCTTCTGCATGTATTATCTTTTTGAGAACCGAGTCTTTTTGAATGCACTCCTTCCTAGGCTGGGAGGGATGGGGGTGGGCCTTGGACTTCCAACAGGACAGGGCACCATGCCCTCTTTCAAGGAAGAAGGGGGAGGGAGGAGGGGTGGGGGTTAGTGGGAGGGGACCGGGAGAAGGGGGAGAAAGGAAAAAAATTTATTTCTTTAATTATGTTCTTGAATGGAAAAAATAAAACAAAACAATGTATGAAAAAAAAAGAAATGGATGCTCACCAAAGCCTGTGAAGATCCACTGAGATAAGACTTAAGCATGTTGTAGACTAATAATGTTATTCTGTTTGACTATGTGCCCTCCTGCTCTTTCATGGGATATATGTCTAGATCTCCCTTTAAGAGAAAATGCAAATTTGTCATAAATGTCTCACAGCTCCAAGCCACCACTTTGTCAGGTAAGCATTCCTTCCTTTACTTCCTGGTTGAAACTGGTTTACATAAGCTGATAGTTTGTACCTTTGCTTGCCTGTTTGGCAAATGTGTCAATTCCTGATATCCTGTATCTTGACTTCCCTGTTCCCCAGGATATATAATTATGATGGTCCAGTAGGGAGAAAGGACATGTGTGCATAGACACAGGCCCTTTGAGTCTCCATGTTCAGGGAAAAACATGCAATACCTCTTTTCAAACCCCTCATAATAAGCTTAGAGTTAAGATGAACAGCAGAAGTCATCCTTAGTGTCACTGGTACAGTAATGACTGACATTAACTTCAAAAACCTAGGGTACCAGATTGTTTTGAAAAATCTTAAGACGAGCATCTCCACTGGTGCAAAGAAATCCAATCAGACCAGATTAAAACATATCAAATGCCTGTGTTTAATAGGGCGCCAGATGACCTTGGATATTTTAGAAAAAACATCTATTGCCAAGATAGAAGAACAGATGGCTTTGTTAGCTTAGGTGGGATTTCAGCACAGGAGACTGCTGGACTATGGTCTATCTATGCAGTGCAAGGATGTCACTGTGTGGCTTTGGGGAATGCTGTTTTTATGTAAATCATGTGGAAACCATTACAGATTACTTGGTTGTGCTCTGGAAAAACCTCCTTACAGGAAAGAAGAATACGTTAAAAGGAAAAAGCAAATGGTTGCCATTCTGATTCTTCCTGACTAGTAACTCGGCAGTCAGCCATCACAGGGCCCAGGGCTCTCCTTCACCTGCCAATTATGAGTGGCCCTGCATCATCAATGCCTTAACCAGATATATAAATTATGAGCTATTAGCTATGCTCATTAAGTCTGGGTATGAAAGGCACCCAGCACAGAGTCAAGGATTTGACTTCAGGTATAACTCAAGGGAAATATGATGGCTAAGTTTCTGTTTAAAAGTTTAAAATTTCTGTGTTTAAGATAATATTAAAGCAAAATTGGACATTCAAATGTTAATGTCTATTAAGGGTTACTCTTTGTAATTGCCTGGTCTTGTACAGCTTTAACAAACCTATTGTTTCTTTCAAGGTACTAGGTTATGAAGTCAACCAGTGCTTCTGCTATGTAAGCAAAAATTTATTTTGTAAGAGGCAACCTTTTGCTTGCAGAAGAACAGGATGTAATTTTGTGATCTTTGCCTTTATAAACCCCTAACTGAAGTGGCTGGGGGCTACAATCAAGAATCCATAGTCCCATATGTATATGAATAAAAGCCTCTTCTTTGCCAAACTTCATTAATGGTCAGACTGGTGACTCTCTGAATGACCCCAGACCCATAACACTAGGACCAAGAGTTCCCATCCTAGAGCAGTGGTTCTCAACCTTCCTAATGCTGGGACCTCTTAATACAGGTCCTCATGTGGTGGCTCCCAACCATAAATTATTTTCGTTGCTACTTCATATTTGTAATTTTGCAACTGTTACAAATGGTAATGTGGAAATTTTTGGAGACAGAACTTTGTTAAAGGGGTCACAAACTACAGGTTGAGAACCACTGAAGAGTTAATAATAAGGTAGAAAGTATCACTGACTTTGGGCTGTTTACCAGATGTGCCTTCAAGGGGCTCAGGTGATGAGAAGGAGGGCTGGGGACATGGTTTCCATATCCAGGGCTGGATCAACTTGGGGTGGAAATACATGGCCATAATCACAGCATTTGGGAAGTAGAAACAGATGAGGTTCAAGACTGTTCTACAGAATATGTTGAGGACACCCTGCCTAGAGATAAAGAGATAAAAAGATGCAGAGAGAGACATGAGAGGAGGAAGAGGAAGGAAAGAATGAGATGAGAGGGAGAGGTAGGAGAGAAGAGGAGAAAGAGATGGGAGAAGAGGGAGGGAAGTGAGGGAGAAAGATGAGAGAGAGAGAATATCCTAAGCCAAAACAGTCAGGAGAGGAGGGCTTGGGAGAGGGTTGATAAAGTCGGAAGGAACCTAAGCTGAAGAAGACAGTGGGGGCAGGTTTGGGAGAATCACAACGAAGGCAGGCTAGAGGAGAGAGCAGGGGAAACATCCACAATCCCTGGGATCCGAGTTGTGGGTGAGATACTGCCAGTGTCCATAGCAATAGCTGACTGGGGATACCTGGTTCCTGTAGACACAGCTGGGCAAATCCAGAGTCCACCAGAGTTCTTCCCCGCCCACAGGCATTCAGGACTGGCTTTTCACTCCTGAGGTTGGGTCCTGCTGTGTGCCTGAGGTCTGGGCTGTGCCTAAGGACTTACTACTACCCAGAAACTGAACCATGCTGGGCCTTGCCATGGACCTCTGAGGTGAGCTGAGGGGTGAGGAAGGGGGCTGTGGGTACCCTCAATTGATTGCTCACCACCTGGTTGTGGCTTCATTGCTGCTGGGGCCAGATAGGCTCAGAGGTGTCAGGGCCAGGCTTCCTGGCCTGGCAGGAGCCCCGAGGGCACCTACATCAGTATGTTTGTGTATGTGCACTGCTGAGGGGTGGGTAAGGGGACAGAGGTCTGGATCATAGTGGCAAGTCCTGATCTGACTTTGCAGACATTAAATGCAAGTGACCTGTCTGTCTGTCTACTTACACGGCATGCTCTTCTCCACCTACCTAGGCATTTGAGGACAGAGATGGTAGTCAGTGGCCATGAAACTGGCCTCCTACAAGCTCAGAAGAGGCCAGGCCATTTGTGGGGAGAAGGGAAAGAAGGAGGCCAAGGGAAGCATCTCCAGGTGGCTGAGTGGCCAGTGATCCTACAGGGCTGGAGGTGGGCTGGCGAGGAGGTGTGATGGGAGGGAGGGTGAGGCTGGCTCCCTAAGCCTCATCTGGTCAAATCACGATCATTTTGATAGTAAAGAATATTTTGGTGTTGCACAAAGAAACACATAGACAATGCAAAATTAATTCAGGAAGGGAATTTCTTTTGACAAAAGGGTTTGCTACATGTTATCAAGGAGCACAAAGTCTGCTTAGTTTTTATTCTAGCACGAGTGGCGACTCTCATCTCATTGGTGGGAGCTGGACCTTACTTCCTGGTGCCACTGATTATTACTCATCAGCACAAAGGCTAAGGCCATTAAATAATAAACAGACTTGTTTGCCAGAATTCTAAAAGATGGGGAGGCTATGGATTCTTGGCCCTTGCTGGCTGACCACCTTGGATAGGGAAAAAACCCAAAAAGTTATTTCTCATTCTCCCTCTTTTCTCTGTGGTAAAATACATAAAACAAAATTATGATTAAAAATGTATCTCTGTATGTGATGTGTACATACACGTGGACTTGTATGTGGCGGTCAGAGGACACCTCTGTGGAGATGCTTCTCTTCTACCTCCTGGGTTCCAGAGCTCAGACTCAGGTTGTCAAGCTTATGCAGAAAGGCTCTCTCTACCGAGCCATCTTACTGGCCAATCTTAGCAAATTTAAGTGCAGAGCTCAGTGTCTTTAAACACATTCACACTTAATGGGACCTCATCATATGCTAGTTGGGAAGGTGAATTTGGGGTGGGGAGGAAGCTTGGTGCTGCCTCTCATCCCCAGTGAGGAGCCCTGGTCTAGTGTGGGTACTGTGGAACACCCATACTTTCATAGCAGGGCCCAGGATGGTTCAGTTTCTGGGATGCGAGTTAAGATGAGGGTGAAGCTGGGGGAGAAAGCAAGCTGTGCTTGAAGCTGTAGCCCAGGGGTTGAATGTCAAGCAGTGGAGGTGTGTTGGGGGAGGATGCCCCACACAAGTGCTGTGTGTGCTCTGGAGACAGAGGAAGAAAGGTGATGCAAAGGAGTGACCAGGGCAGCAAAACCAGGGATGCAAATTAGAGTCAGAATGAGAGGAGGATCCTGCACAGTGCCTTTACAGAACAATACTCATCATCACCTAGAGGAAAATTAAGGATTATTATTGAGGGATATTCGATGACATTGTTAACCCCAAGTTTACATTTAAATTAAATAAAATTAACATTGGGTCAGGAGGCTGAATTAGCAGCTAGTTGACAGAAAATGATCATAGAACATCAGAGGATATCAAGAAGAGTTAGAGAGACACACAGGAGTACTCTGGAGGGATTTAGGTTTGTTATTTGTTTTGATCCTGTGAGAAACTCCTAGAACAGCAAATGTAGCAAGACAGAGTGACCTAGCATTTGCTGAGCTGTATCCCAGGTTAAAAAAAAGTGTGAGGGAAGCAGGCAAAGGGTAAGAGGAAGAAACCATGGGAACAACAAAAGAGGCATGCTGTGGGTATTGTAGAATCTTATCGCTGGAGTAATGATGTAACATCTGTCCTATAAAGGAGGATAATTGTGTTTGATATGGGAGACCAAAATCAAATAAAAATTAACTTGGGAGGCATCAAAAAGAACAATAAAATCTTGGTTTCCTTAATTGAATGAGCATTTTCACCATTTCCTACAAGAAATGAAGTTTAGGTTATTATAAAGAGTAGCAGACCTTTGTGGTAGAGATGGTTGTCCATTTTTGGAGGATTGGGGCAGAGGTCAATTGAGCCAGCCTGTAGGTAGTGAGTGAAAATGAGAAGAACATGACCACTCCTAGGTATGGTTGGGGAGGTTTCTTGTTGTTGCTGTTTTTTTGTAGACATGTGAAATAATTCAATCAGAGGCATCTGGATATGTCCAGAATGAACATGGCCATCAGAATAGACTGGGCCATGAGAGGACAGAGAGATGGGAGAGTGAGAAAGGAAGAAAAGATAGAGAGAGATAGAAGAGGAGAGAAGGAAAAACAGAGAGCAAGAGCAAGGAATGGATCCAAGAGAAAAGAACCATACGAGCATGTAAGTAAAACTAGGTGAGTTATATAGGAAAGAGAAGCTGTGGGAAGAGAAGGGAAGCTCAGGGGCTGGAGAGGTTTAGGGTAGGGGTGGAGGGGAGAAGAGCTGAGAGCAGCCTGGACTCTGCAACAGGGCCTTGCAATGGTGAGAAAGACTGGCCTCCAGAGTCTCATTTGGTATGTCAGTAGGCACATCAGTTAGCCATTTGTTCCCCATATCTTCATCATACATTCCTGCCTCTTGTTGACATATTTTCTTCTATAAGTGCTTCTGGCCTGAAATTGGAGCATCGTTGGGGAGCAGGCCGCAGAGCTGGAATTCCAGTGAAAGAACTGGAAAGGAAAGAGGAGTGCAGCCAGGGGGCACATCTGTTTTGCTCGCTGCCCAGGTCCCGTGAGATCACCTGGGGCTAGTGAAGTACAGGCAGCTTTGGAGCAGACTAGTACGCAGGGGTTCAGGCTAGGCAGAAATTCCTTCAGAAACATGGAGGGCTGCATGTTTGGAAGAGTTTTCAGTCTTCACTTGATTGGAAATCTACTCATCCAGAGATAGACTAGGGGCAGAGGTAAAGTTAAGGAGTTTAGGGGAATATTTTTATCTTGGGTGTACATTTGGAACAGTCATGCCTGTGGTCCTGGTAATTGGGGCAAGGGGTGGATTTGTAGATGGAAGTTTCTGTCCCTCATGGTCCCTCAGCTGTCTAGTCCCAAAAAACACACAGAGGCTTATACTAATTATAAACTGTTTGACTTATTAGCTCAGACTTATTATTAGCTAGCTCTTATCACTTAAATTAACTAATAATTCTTGTCTATGTTTAGCCATGTGGCTTGGTACCTTTTCTCATTGGAACATTCTCATCTTGCTTCCTCTGTGTCTGGGCAGTGACTGCAGACTGAGACTTTCCTCTTCCCAGAATTCTGCTAATTTGATCGCTTGCCTATACTTCCTGCCTGACTACTGGCCAAACAACATTTTTTTAAACTGACACAAGTGACAAATCTTTACATGGTACAAGAGCCTTATCCCACAGCACTTCCCCCCCCCCCATTTTTTTCTTTTCAAAGTATAAACTCTGAATCTAATCTCCAAAGACCAGAGGAAGGGGAAGATCCCACCTTCAAGAACACGGAGGTCTGGCTGTTGATTGACAGGAGTACTTATTTGGAGTCCATGAAATGAGAGGAGGATCTTTAATCCTGTAAGATTACATCAATTTTTAAGTTTACCAAAAAAAAGTTTTAGTCACATTATCAGTGTTTGTAATCTGTACTAACATCCACATAGTAAAAAAAGAAGTAGATTCATGTCTTTGAGTCATAGTAAAAGTCTGGGGACCCAAAGAAATGAGTCTCGGCTAAAAGCATTAATATTCTCTTCTTTGTCTAGGGAGATGGATTTATAAATTGGACAGTGACATTTTTATCATGATCAGAAACACTTTTAAGTCTATATTTAGAAGACAATCAAAGGAAATTTAAATTTTTGAACTTATGATATAATAGCAGTCAGTGCTTTATTTAGATTAATAGCTTATCAGTACTCAACTGATTAATGTTAAAGCTCTGAACATTTTAAGTCTTAATATAACAATATAGTGAGAAGGAAAGAAATCTGAAACATTTTTTATTTTTTATATACCTTAATTCACTTTTTTAGACCTTTACAGCTTCCGTTTACACACCTTAACACATTTTCTTAGACCCTCACAATGTACACAAACTTCAAACCTTTTTCTTCTATCTAGTAGTCATTTACCATGAGATACAGGTGGCTGATTAGTGAGAGCAGTCATCGTAAAGCAATTCCTTATGTAAAGGAGTTGTAAAAAGTTACATTGAAACCTGTTTTATGAGCTTATCTCCTTTAGCGTAAAGTCTGTCAGCAGATAAACTGTGTTTGTCTTTCCAGCTGGAGACACAGTTGCTCCACAAAGAAGTGAGGCCTGATTTTACCTCTGAAATGAACTGCTCTAGCAGCCTGAGAAGGAGCTGTTTCCTTGTCGCTGCCAAACTAACAAAGCTACAGTTAGCCTTCAACACCATCAGAGAACTGAGAAGGATAAATTATAGCAGGAAGTATAATTCAATTTGACTATGTATCAATTGAAAAGACAAAAACTTATCACTACCTGGGTTATGGGATACCATAGTTTCCCCCTGAAGGGATCTGTATGGGCTCAGAATGCCTAAAACCAAGTTCTCAGCACAAAAGAGATTTATTTGCCCCAGAGGGACAAACATCAGGCAATCAGAGACAAATACAGCAGATAGGAAGGAGGGAAAGGGGGAAAGGAGCAAAGAAGAAAGAGATGGGATATCTGTTCCAGAGGGACAAGGGACTGCCTTAAGATAGAGAGGAGACAGATGTGACCCATAGGCAAGTGGTGGCTTATAAAGGTAAAATGAGAAACCCCATGTTAGGATGAGGTGTTTAATTTTAATTGGGCATGTTAATTAGATAAACCAAAGGGGGATTATGATTGCTGAACTAAAATACTTTGATAGTTATACCTTGACAGTCAGTCTCAGGAGGAGGAAGTCACCAAATAAGGGACTAGACCTTGATAACTACCTTTAGAAATATAATCTCATAAATTTTATCAGGTCAGAGATAATAGGGGAGAAGGGAAAAGTCTGCCAGAGCCACGTTTGCTGTGTTCAGGCTGGCTATACATCCCCACCTATTTGCTCTGTTATTGGGTCTGGGTGTTGAGCAGGTGGCCATCATTTTCTCTAGCTGCTTCCTGCTGACCTTGGTGCATTTTTGTTAGGAGAACCACGGATGTAGTTAACTTCCTTGGGTTGGAGTTTTCCTTCAAGTTCTTTGTGTAGGGCTGGGTTGGTGGCTAGGAATTTGTTAAATCTGGTTCTGTCATGAAATATCTTGTTTTGTCGATCTATGATGATTGGAAGTTTTGCTGGGTATAGTAGTCTGGACTGGCATCTATGGTCTCTTAATGTCTACATAATACTTGACCATGACCTTCTGACTTTCATTGTTTTCAATTAGAAGTCAGGAGTGATTCTGATAGGTCTGCCTTTATATGTTACTTGGGTTTTTTCCTTTACAGTTCTTTATATTCTTTATTATGTATGCTTAGTGTTTTGATTATTATGTAGCAAGGGGATTTTTTGGGGGGGTGCAGCCTATTTGGTGTTCTGTATGCTTTTTGAATCTTCATATGCATGTCTTTCTTAAGGTTAGGAAAATTTTCTTCTATGATTTTATTGAATGTATTTTGAGTTGGACTTCTCCTTCTTCTATCCCTATTATTCTTAGGATTGATCTTTTCTTTGTGTTCCACATTACCTGGATATTTTGGGTTAGGCTTTTGTGTAGATTTAATGTTTTATTTGACTGATGAATATATTTTCTCTATTGTATCTTCAACACTTGAGATTCTCTCTTCTATCTCTTATACTCTGCTGTTCATGCTTGCATTTGTGGTTCCCAATCATATTCCCATATTTTTCATTTCCAGGATTCCCTCAGTTTGTTCTTTATTGTCTATTTCAGTTTTCAAGCCTTGGATCATTTCTTTCACCAGTTTGATTGCTGTTTCTTGGTTTTCTTTGAGGGATTTGTTGATTTCTTCAACTTTTTTGTTTGTCTTTCCCTCCCTGTCTTTGAAAGAATTTTTCATTTCCTCTTTAAGGGCCTCAAAGATTCTCCTAAAGTTATGGTTTTTTTAGGTTATTTTCTTCTGCTTCATCTGTTTTGGGGTCTTGCTGTTTTAGAGTCACTAGTTTTTGTTTTTGCCCTGTTGCTCTTTGTGGTGTTAAGTGAGTTTTTTCCTTGTCTACCCCTCCTTCCCTCTGAGTAATGTAGTTGTGGCCCTGTATCTGGTGATCACTCTTATAGGTGCCAGTGGATTCAAAGCTTAGATGGTTGCTCCTTGTTGTGGAGTCTAGGCCATGGTACCAGTCACCCCAGAGGTCAGTCAGCATTCCCAGAGGTTGCTCTGCATTCCTATAGTTTGTTCTGCAATCCCAGAGGTTGTTTGGGCCTGCTCCCACGGAGGTTACTTGCTCAGGCCTGCTCCCATGGAGGTCGCTGGCTTGGGCCTGCTCTGGCAGAGGTTGCTGGCTTGGGCCTGCTCCCATGAGTTTTCCTGTCTCAGACCTGCTCCTGCAGAGGTCACTGGCCTGGTCCTGGTCCCATGGAGGTCACTGTTTCATGCCTGCTCTGGTGGTGGTCATTGGCTCAGGCCTGCTCCATCAGAGGTTCCTGACTTGGGCCTGCTCCATGGATGTCCCTGGCTTGGGCCTGTTTCCAAGGACGTCACTGACCTGGGCCTGGTCCCACAGACATCGCTGACTCAGGTCTGCTCCCGCAGAAGTCACTTGCTCTGGCCTGCTACTGCAGAGGTCTCTGGCTTGGGGGCCTGGACTCACAGAGGTCACTCAAGTTTGTTTTCAATATGCCCATATGCCCCTATAGTCTCAATTCGTACCCATAACCTCATAGGGCAAATCACTTTTTATTCCTAGAAATAAGTAGTTTATCATTCTGGGCTGAATGGGTGGTGCTGGTGAGATGATGGAGCCTCTTAGGGCAAAGCTTAGGTTGAAAAACATGATTTGTACAATATGGGGTCACTCAGAGCAGGGCACACATGATTCCATCCACCCCAATGTTAGTGTTCATTCAGGCTCTGTTTAGGCTCACTGATCTCTTAATAAGTCCTTAGAGTGGGAAGGGGTGAGTTTCTCTCTTTTTTTCATGGAAAGACAGGTTTGGGGAGACACAGAGGGAATGGAGTTGAGTTGATAAACTGCAACCCCTGCTTCTATCATTGGGAATGCATTCTTGGATTGTTTTTTGTCCTTCCTTTTTTTTTTTTAACCAAGCCTTGACCTTTATTTTTTTAAAAAAAACCACACATTTATTTTGCTTTCTGACTCTGTGCTTGTACTTTCAACACTTTCACCACAATTTTCTGCTCCGCAATAAGGAAAGCCCGCTTGATCCCTATCACAGACACACTTGGTACACATGGAGCCACCGTAGGCCCTGCTGACATGCTTCTTTGTCTTAGACAATCTCATAAGGACTTTTGGTTTCACAGTACAAACCCCTTGAAGTCTGCCTGGGTACACACTGCATTCCAATTTAGGTGCTTTCCCAACCTTCTTGGTATAAGGATAAACAATCCTGTTGCCAGGGGTTTGAAACAGCCTCGTTTTGTTAGAGGCTGTATTATAGGAAAGCCTGCAACAGTGTGTCAAACGCCGGACCATTCTGAGTGCCTCTAAGCACTCTCCCCGGAAGAGGAAGGGGAGCTGTCTGTCCTTTCTTTATCTGTTTACCCCCACTATCCTTCCTTTGTATTCTTTGCCTTCCCAATAAATGTTAACAGTTATTACATAGTAAAACATACAGTGTATACAATTTGATAACTTTTGACACCTGTGACGCAGTCTTTAGTCAAGATAAGAAAACCAGCTTCTTAGTTCCTTCTACCTTTGTGCTGCATTGCTGCCCTCAGGTCAGAGACTAGTCATTTCACTTGTTCTGGGACCCTCTGAGGACCACTCTTCAGTGGGTGTCCATAACCTTGAGACCCCAGTTCAGGATCTGGTCCATTCCTGGACCTGAGGCAGTTGTCTTGAAAATTAAAAATGTTCAGGGTTTTTGAGGGACTTGACAAATTAGTGCCTATTCTTAGGTCACCCATCTTGTTTAATCTCTATACATCTACCTAGTAAAATTTGTTCAATACTGGTAGATATCATCAACCAAGATACCAGAAGGATGCCTGCCACAGAGAGCAGGATAAGGAGGTAGGCTTGGAGGTATGAGTCTCCATATAACAAATGAGAGGCCTGGTATGTGTAAGTCAGAAAACGAGTGTGTCAGAAGAGCCAGTGCAAGGAGGCACAGCCCCAGAATTTGCTGAAAAGTATAAAGAGGGCCCCCACCAGACAAAGAAAGTCTGGAGTTTGGACGCAGTGGTTTGCTGGCGAGTTGGTTGGGCATGGTTGATGTATGGCTTTTTAGAAAGTACTAGTTCTTGGAGAACTGATCAACCTGGAATTTTGGAAAGTACCTACATGCTGGGTCTTCCTCTTTTCTGTGGCTCTCCCCAGTGCTTGACAAGAAGACTTAATGAAAATCTCGGAAGCGATCATGCCTTAAGGTGACCTGCTTGTCCAGAACCTACTTAACATCTCTTCATTCCATGTAGAAGTAGTGATTGATGCTTTCAGCAGATTCATCCAGACCCCGAAATTTCATCCGATGGATGGAGATAGAGACAGAGACCCACATTCACATCAGAGCAATGGATTGAGCCCCCAAGGTGCAGTTGAAGAGCAGAAGGTGGGAGAAGATGAGTAAGGAAGTTAGGACCGTGAGGGGCTGGTCCACCTACTGAGACAGTGTGCCTGAACTAATGGGAGCGCACCAATCCAGCTGGACTGGGAC